>VZTV01044272.1:0-16473 GCA_013400875.1 Anhinga rufa | reverse complement strand
CTCCAGTAAACCCAAGTTCCTGTAGCAAGTGCAGTAAGAATATGAGCTGGCAGACAGTAGCTACAGGGCGTGTGGTCTCTGTGAATGCAGCACTGGTGGTGGTGAACTGGGGCGATGCTTGATGCAGCTCTTCTAGAGGAAAGCTTGCCGTGGGCAGGCACCGCTCCGCTGGCCCTCCCTGACTCCTCTCATCTCAGCCCAAATTCTCTTTCTAGTTAGGAGTGACTCAGAACTACACTCACTAGAATAGAAACTATAATGAGTTTTCTTGGAAGCCAGGACAGGCTTTCAGTTATTCCAGCTCTGGATAATATGGGCAAGGGGAGCCAGGCACAGGTTTGGCTTCCTGCATGCAAAAAGGCGCATTCAGCATATGGATAGCCATACAGATATTCAGACTCTAAAGTGTTTGGAATAGCTTTTCTTAAGAGTGCAATATCACTATTCCAAACACTGCAGTAATTTCAACAATACTTATCATACAAATCTCTCTCTCTCATACAGACATAAATACACACACACACAAAAAAAGGTAGACAGAGAATAACTCCCAGCAAAAGCCTCAAAGTACTGATACTGTTCTCCTGGAAATAACTGGAAAAGTACAGCATCCCAGCGATGCATTCCTACAAACTGGAAATTTGCCATTGGCTAAGAAACTATCTCTAAGCTGGGGGAGGGAGAGAAGCAAGCGCAAGTTTTGGAGGCGACAATGCTGACAGCAGTTCCCAAAATACAATTCCTTAAGTATGTACCCAGCAGCACGTCAATCATTGACAATTACATGGAAACAGTCAGAAAAAGAAACTTTCCTGCTTTCTCATCCAAGCAAGCAACAGGTTTCAGTTCTTCACTGTATTTGTCCCTTCGCTAACACGTTCTATGCATCAGCCCACCACAACTGAAAATAGTCATTAGAGAAACTGCCGTGAAAAGTTGGCTGACTAGAATTTGAGAAGACCATTCAACAGGCAGGAGAGAAGGATAACATGTCAGACTCTGCAAGTAGTAGAGCTGGGAACGAGAGGAGAGACAGCCAGACAATGCTGAGTTATTAAATAAGCTGAGTACAGAGGGATAACAAGATTTCAGGGTCATGCTCAAAGTGTTTCACAGCTGGCTCAAAAAGGCTCTGCTGAGTAGTCACCATTTTCAGGTCTTTCCTTTTCTCTCTCAAGTTAGTTCTGGCTGTTGTGAGCTGTCATTGTGTTTCAATCTGGACCATGAATTCTCAACTCATGAAAGTTTGAATGTCTGAATTTCAATCATCTATTTACAGTATGATTAGCAGCTTAACAAGCACAGATTAAATTGTTCATTTGCAACAGCTTTGCTTTGCTCAACATGTTCAGGTGCTGATCCGAGAGATTAAGAGACTTGTGATCTTTGTCAACTTGTTAATCAAAACAAGTACCCTTTATCCCTCCTCAAAACTCACGCTTTGATGTGATGTTTACAATGGGTTGAGGTTACTTGTATGGCAGCTGATGCTCTAAGAATACTTCCCATCATACAGTTCTTGATGATTTTGCATGTGCTTTCTCATCTGCCCATGTTCACCTCTCTGTATGTCCTTCAGAAAGCAGAGCTGCTTCTTTTGTCCTGCGTTCCTACAGCAGCTAGCTCAATGCACGTCCTCTGCAGGCTGGACTACTGCAATACAAAGAAGTGAGTAGTGCTCTGGTTGCAGACCCAGGTGGGAAGGCAGCCCTGCTCACTCTCGGCCCCAGATGCTCTGTATTTCCTCTACCAGAAGAGGAAAATAGAGCATTGGTACCTACTGAGAACTCAAAGTTTGTGCTGTCTCCCCCAGCCCCATAGACTGGAAGCTTTTAAATGATCAATGTAATCCCTTTGCATTAATTAATGCCACTCAACATCATGGTTAAAAAGTGAAAAGGCAACAAACATCACAGTGATCACATTCCTTAAACTGGCTACCTCGTCTGGAGAAGGTTTGCTGTTGCTGTCACCCTAGACCTTTAAAGTTCTTCCAGAAAAAGAGAAAATATACTTGTTTAAAAACAAAACAACAAAAAAAAAATCCAGGAAATTGTTCTGCAAGAGAAAAGCAAAGAGTGCTGCAAACACAAACCAAAGCAAGCCAGCAACACCTTTTCCTTGCCAAACTTCCCCTCGGTTATTGAATGCATTAGATGCGACCGCCACAAGCGCAAAGCTTTCCAGGCTGGAATATTCTGAAACTGGTTTGTGGTCAGCACAGGACCTGTCAATACACAGCACTGAGCAGTGTGTCACTGCGTCATGGAACAACGTGCACGACTGTCTGCAGTCCTCAGAGGCTGAATCTTTGCATCAAAAAAATTGCTGCATGAAACAGAGCGGGATGCAACTCCACCTCCTGCCAGCTGATGAACGAAATGAAGGCAAAGATGTGAGTGTCCTGCCTCTGTCAGTATTCCTCTTTCTCATTTTCAAGTGAGCCAATACAGTTTGACATTTTAAACAACCTCAAGCAGACCTATTACAGCTTTCCCAAAGCTAGTTTACATTTACATGGTCTGAAACAGGGCAGGAAATCCCGGGGGGGGTGTGGGTGAAATCACTCGGCAAAAATCAAAATGCTTGGGAAATTGCCTTTTGCAAGTAAAAAATAAAATCAAAACTTGACTATGATAAAGAAGATTCAGCTACTGAACTCGATAAACCTTAGGAGAAACGCTCACTTGGCAAGAGCATCCAAGCAGCCTTCGACCGCCACCTCGTGGAAGCAGCCACCGAAGAGATGCCTGAGCAGTTTCAAGGAAGAGGATCGCGAATCAGCCCCAGCTGAATTACAGAAAAAATCACAGAATATAAATAATATATAAAAGATTTCCATTTCCTACTGAGCCAAGATTGCAATTTCTTAGCATGTGGCAGTGGCTTTAGTTCAATTTCAAGTGGCCGCTATTCTCAGGGATAGAAGATTCAGTAAGTTTGCTCAAAAACTTTTCCTATAGAAATCCCAGGGTGGCTACCTGGCTTCCTTGGCTTCTCCACCTGTAACATCCACGGGTCGGTGCTGTGGAGCAAAGAGTTTAACAGAATAGCTGATTTTGTGCTAAACTAGCTCGCAGCTGTACCGTCACACAGTATCACCACAAATATTTTGGGTAGCAGTATTTCTTTACTTTAATGGCCATTTTTGGACACAGAAAAGTATTTGAACATGTCGAAGTTAGTAAACGCCCACACCCTGAACATCCAGGTAACGGTACCCAGATGGAACTGGAGCCCTGGCTACAGAACTTGCCATTAGGATGATAGAATTGTTAAGGTTGGAAAAGACCTCTAGGATCATCTAGTCCAACCGCAAGGGTTAAATACATGAAACATGTCAGTGGTTACAATTAGTAAGTAAAGAGGAATTGCACACAAATTTTGCACATAGAGGGATGGGGAAAGGTAGTTTTACCTTCTGCTTGCTCCATGCGGTCAAGCTGCAGTTCTTTTACATTGGCTAGCTCAGGTGATCCCTGCTTTGCTTCCTTGACCGTTCCTGGAGGATCCCACATATATTCCTGCTTTGAGTTAGCAGGCCAACCTACGGCCCGGGCTCCTCCGCCCAAAGCAAATGCCAAAATACCCCACCCCCCCACCCCCGAGCACTGGATAAAGTCAGTCGGCAGCTGAGCACGCAGCAGCAGACCTGCTCGCCTTCTTTACAGGAAACAAGGCTCAGCAGCAGTGACCCCCATCCCACACCTCCAACTTTTTCCAAATAAAAATGCAGCCTGATTTCTGATACAGCAGGATCAATCTCGCCTCTTCCCAACATGGACGATCCGATGGCCAACAGAATTCCTGCCCTCCCACGTCATCTGCACCGGCAGCCTTTTAAAAAAAGGACAACTTTATCTGAAAGAGATTAACTGCAGAAGCATGGCAGATAAATGCTTTCAACAGCAGGTGCCAGATGATTGTTCAGTTCTTCACGAGAGAGAGACCTCTTAACTTTTGTTGTCCGCTGTGTAGCATGGCTGGGAATCTGTCCCTTGCAGCCGTGCACGGGTATCCCAACACCACCCTGCTTCCCAGGGACCTTTCCCAGGGGAATTTAGACCACTCAGCTTTACATCAGTCAGTGATAAGGATTAGAGTCAAATACTACTGAAAAAACCCCAAGGTGGTTGTGAGACAATGCTCACAGCTTTTTCTACCAGTTCCTCTCAAGTGTCATTTAAATACCCCTTGAATGCAAATCCCATAGTTTAACTTTTACAGAGATCAGGGTTCCTTATTTTTTGTCAGATAGTAAGTGTTAACACACATATCAGGCATCCGCATTCACCCTAGAGGAGTCATGGTCTGAATTTGGACAGGACAAGAATCACGAGGTAAAAGGACTTGCCAAAAATTGCTCATCTAACAGTACCGGTGGAGGAGGATTCAGTTATTAGTATATTATTAATATATGCTACTATAATTGGCAGCTGGATCCTTAGACTGATGGAACGAAGAATGAAAAATAAATTCCTCTTGGGGATGAAGCAGAAAAGAGAAATGTTTGCTAGACACATTTACCTTGCACGTCAGTGAACTCTCTCCATGTGAAAAAAAATTTCTAGGGGACATTTAGGGGGCAAGAAGCCAGGCTGAGCACTGCCGTCATCCCAAAGCTGCTAGGAAAAGCAGCCCACCTCACTCCTATTCTTGATTTATCTGAAAAACTGGCCAGAGTACATTAAAAAAAATAAGGAAAAAAGAGACATGTTTCCTGTCTCTAACAGCTTGCCTGGTGGCAAGTGCTACCACCTTGCTGGAACCTTCCTGAGGAACAGGAAGAACAAATACAATTGCAGAATGCAATTGTATAAACAAAGCGGCTGGGGGAAAAAAAAGGAAGGACAAATTAAAATTCTAATTCTTACAGAAGCAGGCCAGATTTCAAATTCAGGAATGTCCTTTTAAACTGGTCACACAACTGAGAACACAGACTTGCAGAAGTTCTTGGGCAAAGCTTGTCTTACCCCACGCGACAGCTAACCACGAGCTGTGGGCTGCACGGTCGCCTTTCAGTCTGTCCTGGGAACCAAAGCTTTATACAATATGAAAGGCTTCAGTGAGACCCAGACCCTCCCTTCAGCACCAGACGCCTCATGGCACGAGCCATGTGCCATGGCAAGATCTCCTGCAGGCTCCCCTCCACGCGCAGGGGATCAGCTCCAAGCAGCCTCCAGCACGCAGGGAGCCGTGCAACACGCAGAACCCTCTCGAGAGGGGCTGCAGTGCAGGGCTGCCGGCAGAAGATGTGGCCCCAGAGCCCTGCACTGAAACGACATGGATAAGGTCATACATGAACTTTGCAAAGGAGCTTTCAGCGGCACTAGAGGCCGCTGTCATCCTGGATGAAGGTGGGTAACCCAGCAGTGGGCTGCAACCAACAGGACCCCCTGCCTGCCCCAAGTCGCTGCCACCTGCTTGCACTAAGCGGAAACCAAAAGGATGTTAGTTTTACACCAGGAAGAACAGGGTCTACGTGAGATACTGTAGGCACAGCATCCACACACTTGTAATTCACCCATAGCAGAGTCAGCGCTGGTTTGAGTTCAGCTGGACAAATGCATTTGCAATGTGAGGCAATTTGACGCTGGCAGGAGATCATCAAAATGGCCAAACAGTGATGTTCATCCGTGGCTCCAATATTCCCATGAAAAAGAAAAAGAAATTGCCTGGCAAAAATATCGACTGGAAGGTGGCATGTTTCCAGCCTCTCAGCATCAGCAGGCTGCAGTGCTGCAGCGGAATTAAGGGAGGCTGAACGTGCAGCTGGGTACATGTAAATATGCACGGCAGCACTTGGCTGAACATCCAAGACATATGGCTCTAACACCAGGCAGCGACTTGCTATGGTCTGTCCAGGTAGAGAGACTGCGCTGCATTCCTCCAAACGGGATTTCTCCTGTACTGCCTTCTTTTCTGTTCTCTCTTTTCTCTTTTGTAACGACATGAGGCATGATTCACACTATTTCCCAGCTGCTGGAGCATTTGCTGACCAATTTAGCTAGCAAACAAGCAGCAGGTAAAACACCGCGGATGAAACACTATGGTGGGCCAGGACAAGGCTTGTTTGGCCACCAAAGGATGCAAAACAGCGCTCCAGAGCACCTCGCTAGTTGTTCTTCCCCAGACCTAGCAGTCTCTTCCACTTTAACCTTTTGGCTTCATGCAGATAATTTAAGGCCACAAGTTAGAAGACATCCCTGTGATCTAATATTAGATGATAAGCTTGTTTTTGTTTTTGTTGCTAAGAGAAAGCTGGAGCTTTGGAAACACTGAAGCAGACCAAATGCTACTGCAACAGCTGCCGGTGGGAACTGAAATCCATACAGTGCTTCCCTGACAACTGTTTGCCTTTTTCCTTTTTTATTTTATTTTACTGGTATTGGTCTCCTTCCAAAATAAGCTTTTCCCATTTAGGTGACCTCTCCTGTTTCTCTAGGTCCATGTTTCCTAGTTCAAAATGTGCAGGCAGTTCCCCAGTCAGTATATCCTGCTGTTAGAACATACATTCATAAATGAGGTTTCCTCCACCCACAAGCACAATGCATCATCGCTGTGCTTTTTTTCCTCTCAGTAGTGTCAAAGCATCAATTAAAAGGTGGGAGGAATTTTCTGGTGTTTCTCTTTACATTACCATGATTCATAGGAGATGGTTCTCTAATAAAAATTCAGGAGACTTAAACAGATCTTCTGTATTATTTTTAGAAACTGATTTGGCAATAAATGCCAATGCAGTAATATTAATAGATGCTCTTTTGGGCATCTACAAGTACTATCCCAGTCAAGTTCCCTGTCTGCAGACAGCGCCAAAAGTCTGGTGGGTTTTGTGGAGCCCACTTCTCCAGGGAAAAATCTAAAGCTTTTGCAACTTGATTCTGGGCTTGCCAAAATGGAGATACTGTTGTGAAATGGTCTGAAGTGTGAACTGAAAGCACAATACTCACTCTGTCCTCTTTTGCACAATCTCACTTTGCACCGGGAGTATCTTTTGGCAGCTCATCTCAATTCAGTTGCAAATGACACCAAGCCAACTGACCCCTAGCAAAATGACAAGGAGCACAGAGGCACTCCTAATATTAAATGTAAGTGTTCTTACAAAGATACTCTGCAGTAGCTATTTCAAATTATGTCCCTGCATAGAGTTGATGAATGCGGCTCCTCCAGAATGCTTGCAATACCTTCAAAGCACTCCCTATGCTAGCTCTGGGATAAAAAAAAAGCCTAAGCAGTATTAAAAGTTTGAGTATTTTCCAAATAGCACAGACCACCTTCTTTCTTGGATGTGCTACAGCTGAAGCAAAGAGGAGCCGGCAGCAGGCATGCCCTCCCTCCATGGGAGAGGTCACGTGCTGACTGCGGATTACATGGCACTGCTGAGCTCTACCATCTTTATCTTTGCAAGCTGATAATTTCCATTACTGCTTTTCACATCCTTTGGCTGCAGGCCATTTAAAATATGTCAGAGTACTATCTCCACTCAGGAAGGTCTGTATTTTAAGAAGTTATTATTTTAGTTTGGAAGAATCTAATTACTGAAAACACTCCATAGACTGGTTGCCAGTTAGAAATACACAGTTCATTGCTGCATTGTTATTTACTACCATTTACTTTCATCAGACAAGAAAGATTTTGCAAAAGTTACCTGTTTGCAGGAATAAATATGGATCATTTGATATTCTGTACTTAAATGCACACGGTAAATTACCTTTGAAGAGAGCACCGGCTACCCCAGGTTTATATTTCCCCATGAAAATAACATCATATGACAGGAAAGAGATACCATCACCACCACCACCTAGATTCAGAGTAATTCAAAATGCTGCTACTGCTGTAGTAGCCTCAGTTGCACATGGTAGACTTCTGCCTCTGTGCTAAGTCTTCCTTTATAGTCAATCAGAAGAAATGCACACTGCTGGAGGGCAGACCATCTCCTCCCCTATCGCACATCTACATGCTCCAGGAATGTTTGTTTTCTCCCACTAGCTACAGAGGGAATCTAGGGGACTCGTGCAAAGATGTCTCCATTGGGACATATACAAACTTAGCTGAGCAGAATCAGGGGGATGGATTTTATCTGAATGTGTTTCAGTCCAATGCTCTTTTTTGGATGGGATTCATGTTACAGAACCTACTGCAAGCGGCTACTGGGCTGTCTGTTCCTCTATACATAGAGGCCTCAGGGACTGAGATTAGTAGCTGAGATGACTACTGGAGAAAAGGCTGAGACACTGAAAAGACAAGTAGAAAATTATGAAACTCAATTTAACCTACAATCCAGTGATGACTCAGTTCAAAAGCTTGAGACAGAGCAGGGGCAGCAGCCTGTTAACTCCACATAGCACCTAAGAAACCGTTCTTACACCCCCACCATCACCACCACATGAGACCTGATGATAGAGGAGGACCAACACACACCGGCACTCTGCTCACTAACCTTCTGCGCTCCCTGGCTTCCTCAGCTGAGAAGTCCTTTCCTGTAGTTGAGGCAGCACCGGCATTCGCAATACCATTAGGAGAGCCGAGTATAGCACGATTTGTGATTACACCTAGGGGGGTGCTAGCAGAGATGGCCTCTGTATTTTTCTCTACAGCAGAATCAGTTTGTTGCCTGAAAGGGGCTCTGAAATAGAGAAGACATAATGGAAAGCAAAGCAAGTGAACTCAACTGCTGACCAGGACCAGACACCTCCAGGGAGCATTGACAGTTCATTCTCCTCCTTCTAGACTCGTGTTTTTGTAGAGAACAGCACACATTAAAATGAGTTTTTAAAAACTTGTAGAAGAATAAGCAGGAGGAATTAATAGTCTTCAGATCCCTGTTTGTAGCAAAAACGATTAGAAAATGTACCTGGTGAATAACAAGGAGGAGTTCATTCTCCAAGAGCTTGTACAGTGAACGCCCAAGAGCAGCCTGAGCAGCACACTGTGTCTCTAACAGGGTAGCAAGAGGGCACAATCGACCACTCCAGTGAGTGAAGAAGCTAAGGTCACACACGGGCTGTTAACTGCCTGCTGGTGCATATGCACTACTGAAACTATCCAGCGTAACCATTCTGGGATTTTTTTATCAGTGCTTCCTGCATGGAAGCACATTTCCAATGCATAATCCACTCCAGAATTCAGAACTTCCAACCCAAATGCTGATTTTCTGCAGTGTTATCTCAGCTGTGAGCCGTTACCTGGTATATTGGCGGGCTGATGCAGTAGTGTTCGCACCGAGAGATGTGGGACAGGAAGAGACAGGTTGCCACGGGGTGCCCAATGAGGTAGATGACCCAATGGTAGTGGGTGAGGTAGCTAGAGATGTATTGCGACTGGCTGAAATGTAGGGACTGCTGAGGTCACTACTTCTACCAAATGAAGCACTGTAAAACATCACAAAATCATGTCCTTCAGAGCACAGTAAATATTCAACAGAACATCACCACAGCTGGGCTCTCAGCTGGAAAGGGAGCAAGTATTACATCTTAGCAAAACGTTTGCAAGGAGATTAGAGAACACCGGAGACGCTGCAGGTCACTCACGCAGGCTAGCACTAACAGCACCCCTCCTAGCTAAGCCCAGCTGAGTTTCAGTGAGAGAATAACAGTGTGGAGGTGAATCAGTGAAGATCAGGGAAGGGAAAAACCCTACTGCAGTGAAAGCGGCGCATATAGAGAGCACCCCTGTGTACCGGGGGAAGGTAGAAACTATGAGCAAGGATGAGGTTGCTTAAAGCAGGGAAGGAGGGAGTGACATAAGCAGGTCTGGCTGCATCAACTCCTAAGGATGCCCAGGACTTCCAGTTTTAAGAACTTGTTTTTAGTGGCTTAAAGCTTTGGCAAAGATGATCACTTCAGGCTCTAATTTCCTTTAAGGCATGTTTGGCACAAACTCTGTATTCCTGGAAAATAACTAGCAAAACTGTCCAAAAAATATTCAAGAATGAGCAAGGGAAATATATATTTTGCCAATTTAAAACAAAACCCTTAAAACTACTATTACTGAAAAGCTGTAAGTGTTTAAGTGCTTATACTTTGGAGAAGAGACTGGAGAAAAGGAGAAGGGCTCTCATATGAGGATGTACCCTTCTGTTTTTTTTCAGAGAAAATCCACTCTAAGTGGGATAAGTCTAAAAACAGACTTGATGAAATCTGGCAAAATCTCCTTATTGCATGTGCCAGAGCCCCATATGCAGGCTGCTCATTGTCTGCACAGAGCAAACGAGCATGCATGCATGACCTAGGACCCTGCCGTGCCCCTGCCTTTCGCAGCAACTGGTTTTCCTGGTTGCTACTGGTCAGACTGGGTTGTCTGCAGGATCAAAGGCTAGGAACACTGGAAGGCTGTCTCTCACACCTCCTGCATCCTAGCACCTCCCCTGCGAGCGCACATGGAGCATGGAGGAAAGCGGCTGCACCAGGAATAAAAGCTGACCTAGAGGAAAAGCAGACTGGGACAAAGAACTGCAGGCTTATGGGAAAGCCAGGGACAACAGACTGGAACTGGAAGTCAACACTAGGGTGAGAGTCAAGAGAGAACAGCCCGAGGCTGAAACAAAACCTGAAAGGGGCAGGACAACAGCCAAGGACAGGAGGTCAGAGGAAGGATCCAGTCCAATCCACTAAGGCACCCAGTTTACAAATCAGTTTTATATGCCAAGGCCCCCAGCCAGCCTAGAACAAGCAGCTGGTCCCTGCATAGTCAAAGGAGAGACCGGGGTATCCTGGAAGGCCTCCATGGGGAGGCCCTTACATTTGGGCTCTTCAGTTGATGGCTGCTTGCCATTTCCAGGTCACGAAGGAACAAGTAAGTTATTGTCACCAGGTAGCAACCTCTACCAGACCCTAAACAAAGCTTCCTCTGGAAAGCTGGCCCCTGCCTGGAGCACTGGGGAGCAGGAAGTCCTGTTGGAAGCAAGTGCCTCCCTTCTTGGCTCTCTGCACCAGGGGAAAAGGCCAAGCCCTGGAGATGGGCTGGGAGGAGGGCAAGAGCAGGGAGCTAAGCCTGGCTGGTGTGGGTGTGCAGAGCAAGCAGCCATGAAGTTGCAGAAATGATTGTGCTGAGAAGACAACGGTAGGGGAGCGTGTGCCAGGGCAAGGAACAAGAGAAGGAGCAGAGGAAAAGGTGGTGGCAACCCTGGGGGGAGCAGGGTTGATGTGGCACTATCCTAGGAGACCCCAAGGCAGAGGGGCTGGGGTACAAGGGGTGGCTGCAAAAAGGAGAAGGAACCGGGCCAGGAAGGAAGGACACAGGAGGGTTATTAAGTAAGACCTGACAAGGACTGTCTTTCAGACGGGAAAGGTAATTGGTGAAAAGAGGAGACAAGAGGGTGGAAGCAGCACCAGATGCCTGGTAGAGCAGAGATGTCGGGGAGCTGGGAGGGGAAGAAGGAGGAGGAATGGAGGAAGAGAGCATAGTGATGGTGTCGTGACAACTCCTACGCATGATGCCCTGGGTCGGAAAAATGTGGTGCTGGGGCATCATGCGAACACTCCTGCTCACAAGAAGGGAGCCACGGTGTTGCCAGCTCTACAGGAATTCACCTCCCTGCCCCATCACCTCGCATGGGTGGCATTGCACAGCTTGAGGAGGACTCTAAAGGCATTTATTCAGTTGTTCACATTTGATATGAACAGGACCAGATAATTGCAAGAAAAAGGTTAGCCAGGGAATCTTGTTAATTAACAGCTGTGTTCATATGAATCTGCAAAAAGGAAGATTATGAATTTATGCTAAAGAATTCAACATTGGAAATAAAAAAGGCACTGGCACACCGCTACTTTTTCTCTAACATAATCACCATAACATAACCATCAGGGAATGAGCAATGAAATGGAAAGCAACATTTCAAATCAGTAAAAAGAAATACCTCTGAAAACAGCTAAGGCAAGCAGAATTCAAAATCTTAAAAGCCTTCAAAACCTTAAAAAGCTTCCACATAGGCTAATAAAAAAGATGTGCACAAAACACCTTTTTTTTTTTTAGCACATTGCCATAGGGTATTGCAGAGATCAAAATAGCATTGGTTTATGGAAGTTGTCCACAGTGGTGGCTATGAAGAACTATGGTTAAGCATAACCCCTGGCTCCTAAAATCATGATTGCTGGAAGCAAGGAGGGTGTGGGAGGTGCAAGACTGCTCTTAAGTTATCCTAATTTTTGCAACTTGTCCCTCAAAACCGGTTGCTGTCAGAAACAGAGTCTGGACTGCATGGACTATTGGCCTGACTCACTGTGATGGTTTTTAGGGAGCAAAACCAGTAAGAAGGTGTATCTGCAAATATGAAAAATTAAGGAGAAACTAACTGTGTGAAAAAGTGATTTCATTTTGGTGTGTGTGGTCCCTTCCTGTGAGGCACCTCTTATGGCTGATGTCAAAGGAAGTATGCTGAATTAATTCAATCTGCTATGCCAGTTTTCCTCCAAATCCTTTAACATACAGGTGATGTGAACTGGCTGTTTGAAGGCCAATATGCACTAAAACAGAGAACAGGCTGTCAGAACAGGGTTCTGTGAATTTTCGGGCTAGTGGTACACCCACAGAGAAAGCAGAATGACAGTCACTACCATTACAGGGAGCGCTTTAACATTTGCTTCAACTAAAGCTGAAGAACGTTTGTAGCATCACTGCAAGTGATTTTGTCCCCTTTTAGAAGAAAAGCCATTTTCAACATCTTAAGATGATCTGTTGCTGTTGTTTACTCTTTGTTTGGGAGTCATATAAAGCACTTACAGAACATAACTAGGTATCTTTATTGAGATTAGTTAAATATTAAGGTAAAGGGTAAATGCAGATGTACAGAAGTTGTCATCTCAGTAACATCCAAGTATGTCATGTTCACTTTACTTCTTCCTCTCTCACAACAAGTTTTTGTCTCTTGAGTTGTGTTCAGAGTTTTGTTAATACTTAGAAATTACAAAATGCTCATCCTTTAACAGGCAGCCAGGTTCCCTTCTTCATCTTAGAGGCTGATGCACAAAGCTGGAGAAATCAGAGGCTCACTACAATTACATTTCATTTCTCTGCTCTTCTGTAGAAAACCGTGTGGGACAGAGGTCAAATTGATCATGATTTTACTGTTTGTACATACAATGCAAAACCATTGATCTATAAAAAAGTACACTTTATTCCTACCTGGCAAAGCTATTCTCTGTAACTTCTTGTAAACCAACACTCTCCTATGAAAGGCCAGAATTCAGCCTTTGTGACAGGAAATCAGCATTAGTAAAATACCACTGCCAGCCAAAACCTTTGCTAGTCTCTGTACAGTTTAACCAAGGAAATACAGTACAACTAACTACGTGAACGTAAAACTAAATCTGGTTCAGGATTAGCTGAGGTAAACACTCAACATTTGTAAAATTTTCATGGACAGCCATGTTAGTGTCTGGACTGCCTCTCAGATTAGGGAACAGTAAGGCATGCCAGCAGCAAGAGGCAAAAGTTTTCCAATGTAATCAGCTGTGGCTTGTCAGACTGCCTTTAGAGAGAGACAAGCTATGGAGGTTGGCCTGTCATCATGTCCCAGGATAGATGTGAAGTCACTGGAATGGATCAGCAGATCAGGAGAAGTCTACTGCTTGAAGTGGCTGTTTCACCTTTTGTGGAAATGGGTCTGTATGTGCTCAGCAATTGGACAGACATATCCTCGAGCACAACTTACCTCTGCCAGCATTAGTACTAGAACACAAAAAATCTGCCTCTTCTCAAATATCTCAAGCAATTGTTCTATCTTCAGGATAGTTATTTAGTTCAGGGTCTAGAATTTGTTGAAACACAATCTAAAACCTTGAAATATTTCTGCCTTTTTCCTTAAGCACAGATCAAATGGCTTTGCAGAGTGACATGTTTACACATGCTGTTTTGATGGTTTCCAGTATTAGCTAAAATAAAGGTGAGGTGGTGGAACTATACTTTGCACAAAGGGCTGATCCTCCCTCTCACAACTGAGATGAAAACTCAGTAGTGTATTATTTGCCTGAACAGAGCAGGCCATTCATTCACCTCGTTCAGAGACAGCCATTATCTGCTACTTCAAGGAAACCGAGCCTCCGCCTTCCAAAGGGGTAAAAGGTACTGCCAATTAAAGAAGTTACGCACAGGATTGCTTTCCTGATTCTGCTTGGCTAGTTTACCAACAATCGGCCTCTACAATTTCACAAACACTGTGCAGAAACTGCTTCCTTACTGCCACAAGAAAATGGTTGGAGACATCAGTCTTGCTCCTTAGCAAGTGCTGTAAGACATGCACAAGAACACTGCCACTTTCCTGTTAATGATGTCATAAACATGGACTAATACAAAACCAAATTAGAGATGAGCTACAACTTACCTGCCAACAGCTATTTGAACAATGCTTTCAGACTGTAATTACTTTATTTTATTTTTATGATCAATTTTTGGTTTATTATCTAACCATAATACTAGCATAAAACTGAGAAAACACTTTGCAGTTGAATTATGTGAACAGGGGTATTTAAATTCAGTTCAGCAATTTACAAATCAACAAAAATGATGGCCTTTAAAAATACAGTTTAGCATGACAAGTGTTGGCAAATCTTAATCTTTATTTCCTGCTCTCAGCAGGAGAGTGTCCCAAGGCCAGTTACGCTGATGCAGTAAGCAGCAAGCAGAAGGTTGAAGTTTGGGAGGCATGTTAAGAGTAGAACTGACTGCCTGGGAACCCATGTAAGACAGAATTGGACATACCTTTTCAAGTAGGTAGATACGTAGGTAGTAGGTGCACCAGAATGGGGAGCTTCATTTCCCTTTGATTCATCCCTCCACGGCTGCCGGGTGTAAGAGCCGCTCCGCACTAGGTTAACAGCTGATTCTCTAATGCAGGAAAGAGCACAAGGTGTGTTTACAAAAACTTTTGGAGTCTGCTTTTGGCTCCTTTACAGTTCCACAACACAAATCCTTCCCTTACACCTATGTGCACCGTTGCACAGGTGACACAACTCACTGAAACACCCCTTCTGGCCTTAACATCAGTGTCTGTTATTGCCAGCAGTATTACTTAAGAATCACCAGGTAATGTGATGTTTCGCATAAAGAGGGACAAGATCCTCTTTAGTCAGAAAACTTGCAACTGAAATTTAGATAGTCCATAAAAGTAATTTAACATATTAAATAACATCATCTGATATTCTCTCTGCCATCTTGTATCAAATGGCATTGCATAAATGGACAGATATTGCAAATGCAGGGGAAGTTTTTATTCTCTGAGGTATCCAGGCAATGACAGTAAAGCAATTCAGTATGGCAAATCCTTTGCTATACTAAGCAGCAGAAAACAACAAAAAATATTTAGCAATATCTAAAACTACTTGACAAGTTATCAGTAAATTACTAGTAGTCCTATTTATCATAGGCATCTGAAATCAGGGCTCCTTTTCCTAAGACACACTTTGGCAGTATGTCCTGTTCTTTTCTGGTCTTGGACAGGACCTCGAGCTTGTAATGCAACACAAATCCATTCACGCGTCAGCCTGCAATTATTTTTCATTTTTCAATTGCCGTGTCCATGCTGATGCCCCTTTCAGACACCTGTGGGTGCCATGAAGTGAAACTCAGCTGTTTTGAAAGGAAAGACTATTGGGAAAAAATCTGTACTACACAGTACGTCTGGGCACCATCTGTTCAAGCAGGCCAATTCTCCTCATTCCCTACTTTACCAACCACAGGACACTTAGCAGTCAGCTGGATATGCCACTCAATACGAGCCACTGCCAAAACCGCTCAAGCTTATCAGCAGACACAAATTGTCTGCTGAACTCCAAATCACAGTGACTGGTTGAGATTAAGCGAGAACGCAGCAGGGAGGTTCCAGCAAAAGATCAGCAAAGAATCTCAAACCGTGCTGAAATTCTCTCAGGGTGGTCATCTGCCGTGAAGAAGCACAATTACAGCTCACAATGACTTCTTTATGTGTGCCTTTCTACCACGATTGTGGAAGTGGCTGGAAACGAGGCTAAGCTCAAATTTTACTCCATATAGTACAAACTGTGAAGAACCTCTTTCTAGAGATTAGCTCCTCAAATGTATCTTGAGATACTAGATATTTATCCCATTTATACTGAGGTTCTGTCCAGGGGCAACTACACACATTCACCCTAAAAACAACGCCTGCAACGGAAACAGTTCCATACACGAGGGAGTTCACAAACTCAAGTGAATCAAAAAAATGACAGATCTGTGAACAAAGGGACCGAAGGTGACTACTGAGCAAGTGACAGAACTACAAGTGTAGGTGTGTGCAGCTGTGCAGCTACAAAGTGAGGCACTTGCATATAAAAGGAAAAAGTATGCATAAATCTAGTTTCCTGGATGGAGACCATAAACACATGAATACAGGGGTGGAGAAACCAGCCTGCTGCCCTGCTCACCTAAATGAAAAGCAACATACCACAACTTTTATAGATCAGAGATAGCTCTTGATATTGTGAATTCCCATGTACTTGGGAGTGCTTAGCAAATATATGA
>VZTV01044270.1:41375-67350 GCA_013400875.1 Anhinga rufa | reverse complement strand
ATCATTAAGGTTGGAGAAGACCTCTAGGAACATCTAGTCCAACTGTCAACCCTACACCACCATGCCTCCTAAACCATGCCCTGAAGTGTCACATCTATACATTTTTTGAACACCTCCCGGGATGGTGACTCCACCACCTCTCTGGGCAGCCTGTTCCAATGCCTGACCACTCTTCCAGTAATGAAATTTTTCCTAATATCCAATCTAAACCTCCCCTGAAACAACTTGAGGCCATTTCCTCTCATCCTATCACTTGTTACTTGGGAGAAGAGACCAACCCCCACCTCACTACTACCTCCTTTCATGTAGCTGTAGAGAGGGATAAGGTCTCCCCTCAGCCTTCTCTTCTCCAGACTAAACTCCCCCAGTTCCCTCAGTCGCTCCTCCTAAGACTTGTTCCCCAGACCCTTCACCAGCTTCGTTGCCCTTCTCTGGACACGCTCCAGCACCTCAGTGTCCCTTTTGTACTGAGGGGCCCAAAACTGGACACAGGATTAGAGGTGCGGCCTCACAAGTGCCGAGCACAGGGGCACCATCCCTGCCCTGCTCCTGCTGGTCACACTATTCCTGACACAAGCCAGGATGCTGTTGGCCTTCTTGGCCACCTGGGCACACTGCTGGCTCATGTTCAGCTGGCTGTCAGCCAGCACTCCCAGGTCCTTCTCCTCTGGGCAGCTTTCCAGCCACCCTTCCCTAAGACTGTAGTGTTGCAAGGGGTTCTTGTGACCAAAGTGCTGGACCCAGCACTTGGCCTTGTTCAACCTCATACAATTGGCCTTGGCTGTCAATTCATGGTTATGGCATTTGTCTTCCCAAGACATGTGATGAAGCTACATGTGCTGAAGCCAGGAAATGGCTAAACATCTGCCTGCAGAGCAGTAAATGAATTTCTTATTTTGCTTTGCCTGCATGTGCAGCTTTTGCTTTACTTATTAAGCTGGCATTATCTCAATATACAACTCTTCATGCCTTCCTTCTGTTTTCTCCCTGCACCTCAGGAGAGGGGAGTGAGAAGAGTGTTTGGCTATTGGGCAGAGCCAACCCACCACATGCTGTCCATAAACCTGCTTTTGAAAGGTTCACTGAGCCAGGAGGGGATGTATGCACAAGCAAACATATATCTGGCCCAGTGACTACAGCACCTTTCTAGCAGAGGAAATACCATTAAACGAAACCATTCCAAATTAAACTGAACTAGTCCTGGGAGCAGGAAGGAAATCACAGGTCTCCCAGCCCACTCTTCCAAATATTAGGGTGGAGGAAGAGGTTATTTGTCCATGCATTTTTTTGCCTTTCTCATTTTGGAGAATGTTCAAGCATACTTATCCTGATAAGAAAGAAATGCCTATTTGTAAAGCAAAGACCTCTGCATCCTGTGGGGCATTATGTTGTCCTGGGCTCAGCAGATATTCTTCACCTTGACATTTCTTCTTGGCTAATCTAAATAAGTTCCTCCCTGGTAGCTCTGCTGTGTCCCATATCTAAGGGACATAACTCTTCCCATGCACCGAGTAAGAGCAAGGTGACTAATTCAGAATTGTCTATTTTTACAACAAGCACCTTCTGTTTATTTATCTAGTTTACATCATGTGTTAGAGACTGAAACAGCCCACAGGCACTTTTCAGTCTACTGTCAATATTTTGTGTTGGGTCATTTGACCTTTTCTTTTCTTTTCTTCTTTTCTTTTCTTTTTTTTTTTTTTTGTTTAAGGGAAAGGAACACTAGTATAAAAGTGGTATAAAGTGTGTAAGTATTGAGACTGTGTTATGGGAATAAATCATATTGATTGAATATCTTGTCACTAGTGTAATTGCATCTGTATTTAGGAATTCTAACACTGTAGCTGCAGAGTATCCTGGGCACAGGTCCAGTGCTGGAAATGAGAACTGGGGATCACAACATCCCTCTTGGTAGACCTAGAGAACACTAAGTGTAAAATGTCTCATTAAAACAGAAAAAAAGCCAGACCTATTGAAAATGAGAACAGAGCAGATGTTAGGAAGGAAAACTAAGAAATGATAGGAAGCCTTTTAAGAAAGCTGGATGCAAATGAACAGAGAAATTTAATTTAACTTTTTGACCCTTCCCAACGGTTGAAATTCCCAACAAGGGGTTTAATTTTCTTCTGCTTTACAGCAGTGTCATTCTCCTAAATTGCTCTTGGCTGTGATCTTTACATGGGTTCTACGCAATAATTTCTAAGTTTTATGAATTGTCAGAAACAAACAAGCTGTCCAGGACAAGCCCTATTAAACTTCCTCATCAATAGTCTTGTAAAAGACAGAACCCAGCAATACCATTGGTGTAGGTGGATAAATAAGTAGGCTTTTGCATTGGTATTGTAAGAAACAGATGTGGACAAAACACGACAGATGAGAGACATTAATTAGGAGCTTGAAAAAGATAACTAAGAGTATGCAAGAAGAAAGATTAGATACTGTCTAGCTTTGTACTACTTGCTTTTCTTGCCTCCAATCATTTAAGCCTGTTACCCTCTTTCTCTGTGTCCTTTATTTTCAATTCTAGTTGTTTTTACAGTCTAAAATGACAATCATATCAAATGTTTGTAGAAAGGTAGATCTTTTAAACTGTAATAAAAACATGCATTTATTTTAGTAGGGTAAAATTGTTTTTTCTGGAAGTCACAAAAATTAAGAGATTAGTAAGAAAACATGAATTCATCTAGTTTGTGTTGTTATCATGAACAGCTTTCATCTACAAAAGGAATACAGATGACAACTGAAGAGCTGTTTGCACCATTTTAATATTACAGTGTGCATCTAGATATATTCGTAATAAGGTAGGAGGGTGCATGCTGCTCTAAAAGTAAATATTCATACTATATGTTACTGGTAAGAAGGAAAGGCTTAATGAAATCACCATTTTTTTTAAAGAAAGGCTAGTTTTATTAAGTTAAAGTTTATGTATTGACTTCTAAACTACAAATTACGGGTATATAATATGCTGTAATTCACCTAAGTGCAATTATCATTCCTGATTTCTTCTTCTAGGGAAGAATTAACCTTGTAACTGTAAAAGACATGATTAATTGCAGGATGTGTTCATAACTTCTATGCAATACTGAATAGAATTTCTGTGAGAAAATAAACAAATTCTATATATTATAAAAAATTTAATACTTACATAAGGGATTGTGTCCAAGGTGTCTGTGTTGACAATTATAGGGGCAGGGCTTGCCTGTAAGAGAAAAAAAAAAAAAAGAAAAGAAATTTAAAAATATGAAATTCATTAATATTGAAATGCCCACAATGATACATTAAATTAAAAGTCTAAAAGCCTATCTTCCCATTGAATTTACATCGTACAACAGTACATAACTTTGGGTACTTTTCAATTAATTAAGGATGAAGGAAGTAGATTCTCATCTTCCAAATCAGAGTTCACTGTGGTCTTTCTTTTCAATTTCATTAGGCTTTGGATCACTTCCTGAATATATAATAATTAGTCATTCATTTTTTTAGTAGAAGTATAAGAAACATGATGTATTCAACTTACAATTAGGGGATCTTGGGGGTGAGGGTTTCAGCTTCCCTTACCTTACAAGTCCACTTTTTGTTTTTGAGCAAAACCAAGAGGGTCAACTGATCTTTACAGAGGATAAACCTTGACATTTTCTGCTTACGTTACTTATTAGTATGTAGCATATGTATTATGTATATGCACGTATACTATGGTATTTATGTCAAAGCTATATATTCTGCATGGTTCATATGCACTCAGCTGATGTTCAGTTTGAAATATAGACCCAGTTATAAAGCTGCTCAACCTGATCTTTAACTTATTGATGAAACCCATATCCAGGCTAGTTTCCAGCCACCTGAAATGCCTTAACCTCTTCCTCTTCCCACGCTGGGGTTCAGCAGCGGTGACCCAAGGCTGAGGTCTGATTCAGCCCAGCTGCATAATCTTGGCTCAGACTCTGAAGAAAACTACAGAGTTGTGAGAAAGTGTAGAGTAGAGCTGCACACCATAAGTAAAATGTCAGACAGAGGCAGGAGTGCTGAAATGTGATAACAGCTCAAGGACTCAGGAGAAGAAGGATCAACATGTAGTCAGTATAGCACAAAAAGTGCCTGACTGATGCCTGCTTGGTCAGCAAAGACTTCAGTCATTGTATTGGGCTGATGAACATACAAATACTTAGCATAGTAGCTCATGTGTTCTATTTATCTACCTTGTATATTAGCCAATGAACAACTGTCTGTACTTTAAACTGGTATAGACTGCAGGGTCTCTTTATGCATGGCAGGGATGATTACAGCACTACTGAAAACACTGATCATATTTCTGTTGTCAAATATTCACTGCAGGATTTCAAAGCCTAAGTAACATAACCTAAATTAAGAATGTAATGATTGAAATATTTTGAGAATATCAGTTTCTTTCTAATTTTTGGTGTAGTAAGTTAACTCTGTATTCAGAGAAATAGCGTGTTACTGCGCAACAGCTACTGATGATTAATGCCATTATTTCTATACAACTGTGTAACCTGTGAATAAAAAATCCAAAATGAAATGTGTACAATTCAGTGTGTATACATTTCATGTCATGTATCTGTTATCATAGTAAGGTACAGTTTAGTATTAAAATTCTTAGTATCTGAAAGATATTACACACCCATAGCCATTTATTCCATTGGACCCTATAACACTGGAGACTTTGGAGTGACACATAAAAGCTGAAGGCCATTTGATTATAATATTTTTAGCTTTAGGTATATGGACTGATTTATAACTGTATTATCACTGAATGTTAAACAAAGGTTTTCCTTTTTAGAATCATAGTTTTTACTTAGATGAATATTTAGCTCAATACACTTAAAGACTGCTACCTTTGCTACAGGAAGAAAAAGATTTTTCTTTTTAGAGTATTTTGTTGGGTCTCCCAAATTTTGCCTTTCATTGATTTTTATCTTTTTTTTTTTTTTAATGCACTGTGAGAAGGTCTGGTACCAAATATAAACAAAGTCTGCAATCTTCAGAATGAAAGCATCTTTCCACTGCTATAAAACCCAACATCTATTAAAATAACGAACATCTTTCAGAAGTCATTTTCCAAAACATTCTCATACTATAACCAATGCTTCTAACCCATTGAGGAACAAAGCCTTATATCCGTTTCAGATTTTCCTGAAGTAAAGCTAAATTTCTCAATCCTGAATTAAATCCTGAAGTAAAGCTAAAGCTCAATCAGAAATTACTAATTGTGGGAACACTGTAAAAAATAATATTATGGGGACTTGGAATTTCTTTTGAAAACTCGGTTACTCCTTTATTTCCTTTTACAAGCACAAGCTGAACCTGCATGTCCTTCACACTATCAGTTGCAGTTGCTTTCAGAAGGACTTTCACAGCCTTTCTGGACCCCTGTTTCAGTGCTAAACCACCTTCACTGAGCAAAGTTTTCTCTTATATCTGATCAGAATTTCCTTTAATGCAACTTGTGTCTGTTGCCTCATACTTCTGTCCATCTCTGAGAGGATTTTCGTTTTGTCTTCTCTCTAACCACCCCTTAGATGGTTGAAGACAGCAATTGGATTCTTCCCACAGCCTCTTCTTCTCCAGACTAAACAAACTGAGCTCTCCCAGCCTTTTCTAGTATGTTCTGTGCACCAGTCCCAGTCACTGCTGTGTGCACCACCATCTTGGTTATCGGCCACCCAATACACTTTGGCATATTGGGGAACCTAGAACTGGACACACTACTCCTGGTCCAGTCTCACAGGTGAATGAGTAGATGCCCCTCAACTGCTGCTTAGTCACTAATGTGCAGCCCAGTTTGCTATTAGCCTTCACCATTACGAGGGCACTCGGATGACTCATGTGCAACTTGTCCTCTGCTCTGCAAAGCTGCTGCCTAGCCAGACTGTGCCTAGCTGGGACTGCTGCATCTTTTATTCTGTCCAGCTGCCTGTTGTCATTGAACTTCCTGAGGTTCCTCTCAGCTCATTTCTCCTGCCTATTGAGATCCCTCTGAACAGCGACTGTTCAATAGATCATCTGCTCTGCCCTGTCTGATGTTATCTAAACCCTTGCTGACAGCGCACTCTGCATTTCGGTTATTAATGACGATGTTGAACAGCCTTAGCACCAGTAACTCTATAGAAAAGTCACAAGTAACTTGCCATCAGTTACTGGACTTTGAATTGCTGACCACTACCCTTTGGGTTTGATGGTCTACCCAATGTCCCACTCATCTTCTGGTACATCCATCCATTCACTGTCTCTCTCATTTGGCTAGAAGACTGAGAATTTGTGCTGAAAGCTTTGCTAAAATCAAGGTAACTGACACCTACTGATTTCCACTCATTCACAGAGATAGTCATCTCATCATAGAAAGTTCTCAGGTTGGCAAGGCACAATTTACCCTTTGTAAATTGATCTTCCTCTTTGTAATCACCTCCCCCTGTCCTTCATGAGCCTTGACAAGGCTTTCCAGAGGCACCCACCAGGATGTTTCCCTTTGTAAGCTTCCTACCTAATCCTGACCCCCAGGTTCTCACTTGGCCCGTCACCCCTTCCACAGAAAAAGTCTGAGCATTTAAGCTGCTCCTTTCAATAGTGTGATCCTTCCCTGCCTAGCCTTCCTATAGAGCCTGTAGAGAATTGGCTTTCAAGCAAGAATATCTTTCAGGGTTCATTTTAACACAGTGCTTACTGTATTCTTTACTGATTGGAAGAGTAGAACTTCAACTATCAAACTGATAATTTTCTGCTACTGAGGTATTCATCCTGATCAGACAGATAGGCATGAGAATATTCAGACCAATAGTTTTAGATGGATATAGTGACTATAACCGTTCACTCACAACTAGTATCATCAATGCACTTTCCTTTTCTGTTCCTCCTCTTCCTACCTGTGCATGTGTATGTATGTGTGCAGATATGGGACAGTGAGTCTGTGTGGTGATTTGGGGTTTTCTTTTTTATTTATTTAGTGTTATTTTTTAAACTGGGAAAACTGATTCAACACATTTTACTTCAGTCTGTGTAACTTATGGTAATTTGAAGAACACTGGCATTCTGAGCTACAACATTGCATTTAAGTGCAGGAAATGGAGCTGATTTTATTAGTTGTGTCCTGTTTGCAGCTCATGATTTAAAGAAAAGTGGAAGGCTTTAATCATGCAGACTTGAGAAGACAGTTTGCAACAACTGGAGAGAGCTCTAAATATAGTGCTAGCCATGGAGTATACAATAGCATCAAAATAGTCCTTGTAATCACAGTGAAGTTACTCAAGGGATAGGTCAAGAGAAGGTCAGTAGCAACAGGGGGTCAGAAGGATTTTACCTTCCAGGATGATGTGTCTGTCTGTATCTATTCTGACTTAAAAACATGTCCATGTACTGATCCACCAAACTCTCAAAAAAGATTCCCGGATATCTGCACACTTCTTACAGAGAACACTGATAAATTTATCATAGCAGTTCATCAGCTCATCAAGAATACTTCAAATTGTGCATAAATTAACAAATGCACGCAAAAAAAAAGTCTAGATTCTCTCAAGAATCTCTGCCTACTGTGTCTCTGAGACAGCACTGCCTCTTTGTCACACTCTATATACCCACACATATATAAACTATCTAAGTTTGAGACTGGGTGAGAAGAAGAAATGGTTTTCTGGAAGACAAAGATAGTGACTTTATTCCTAGATCTGCCCTTTGACTTGCTCTGCAGTCTTAAAGAAGGCATTTAATTACTCTTTATCTAGTTTTTCCCAACTATAAAACAATTCTAGCAAAACTGGGTTAATTTGGTCAAAGTTTTGAGAGAGATGATGGTTGGCAGGAACTAAATAATCTGTCTATATGTAGGGAGATTTAAAGTTTTACATGTCTAACTGCCTAACTTGCAGGATGAATACAAATCAGTAGTAATTAGTTCATGAAAGAGACAGACCTTTCTTAAGTCAGGTAGCATACAGAGGGCTCCCAGACTTTGCAATCAGATTTTAAAGATGGGAAGAAGCCTTCGTGAACATATTCACAATTCTGCAGCTGCAAAATAAATCCAAACCAATCACCAAAAAAGGGAATTTTACTGAGTGCAGTGAACTGAGTGATCCTGTTTTCCCCATTCCTCATGCACTTTCCTTTCTGCCCTAATCCTTACCTATATATCAAGTATTATATTATGCTGACAATGTACCATGCGGGCTGTCAGCCTTATAACTACTGCTCCCTGCACAGACCTTTTTCCTGCCCTTGACTAGAAGCAGTGCTTTCAGCTGAGCCATCTCTGTGCTTTGAAGAAAAGGCATCACACTGACAGCTGCAGTGACAGATTGGCAGAGCTGGGACAAAACTTGAATAGCTTTGGGGAAAATAAAAAAGGAGGAAGATTTTTTTTCTTCTTTTTAAAGGACTTGAGCACAACAGACTTTGCTTCCACAAATATATATGAGATTGTTCTGCTTGAAGCAAGCCAGACAGTCTAGTTGCTTTTCTACCAAAAAAGCAACTTAAAAGCAAGATACAGTGAAAGCACTTGAAGCCAATAGAAAGAGAACAAAAAGGCACACAGCTTAGTTCATGAACATTTACTCTGCTACCAAATTCTCTACAAGTGTATGTGATGACTCATACCTCTCAGACAAGATGAACTTTCCCTCTACAAGTGCTAACATTATCCTAGTTGACTGGTTTTACTTACAGCATTCACAGTTTTATAGACCATCTATATCATATTGAATTTCATTATTTTTGAAGCATTCATAACTCCTTGTTTTAACTGTTCCTACCATGCAGTGCTGTATTCAACACCAGACCATGAAACTACTTGCATAGGTATATGGCAACTATTTTATAAGTAACGAACACAGCACATTACTTCTTAGCCAGAACACACTACAAGCATGTGATCTTTTTGAAACTATCCACCTCTACTTATTCCTAGCTGCGATTTCAATTTGACTCAGAACTCTCAATTGCTTGATTTCCTGTTAAGAAACCACCATCATTATCTATATTACTACATTTAATTAAATGCAAAATAAAGAGGTGGCGAAATTTAGAGTAATACAACAGTATATGTATTACCATTTAAAAAGTATGTTGAGTTGTCAGTGGCTTATTACCGTATTTGGAAACACCTGACTCTGGACTGTACGTCAGAGTTAAGGGCTCATCTTTCCAGGTAGCCAGCCCTAAATTCTAAAATACTCTCTGGGATATACAGTTACAGTTTCATTTTACTTCAAAATGTTAGCATTTTGTGTCTTAATAATATGAAGCGGAGTGGCCCCTATATTTGTACATGAATAGGGCACACTGCATCTCTCAGATATAACGTGTCAGAATCTGAGGCCTTAAGAAGGTAGCGTTGAATTAGTTTAAATTAATTTCATATTTTCAAAAATTTCCTTTCATAATGGCAAGAAACAGATTTACATTGACACACAATAGAAGGAAAGATTAAATGACAATTTAGATGTCAAAACAGTAATTCTCTGGCATGCTGTGAGGCCTCAAGATCACAGAACACACAGAACCTTTCATCGTATTTACCACTGAATTACAAACTGTAAGACTGAAAAGGAGAAAAAGTCATTTCCTTGTTATTAAACAGAAAATAAAAAAAGATAGGGAGCCTCTTCGAACATCTAAAGAGTGACTTTTCAGCAAACAATCCTACCTCTACTTAGAGACATAAAACCAAAATCAAAAGCAGCTTTGTTTGCAGGCTGCAGTTGTCAAGAATAGAAGAAAAATGCCTCAAGAAATCCTCAAGACCTTTCTCTACATATATAATGCAAACTCATATAAAGCATTTTAATTTAAAGGCAAATAGTGCCTTTTAAAGAAGGTGGCCTTATTTGGGGGCTTGGGGTTTTGTATTGGTTTTTACTTAATCTGTAGAAATAATTCCCTATTTAAAATTGTATTAGCTGGCATTACTTAAACAAACATTTAAACATTTCTGTGTGGATCCACAGGCTGCCAGAGGGGATGGCAAGAAAGCACCTACTTTACAGTTGTTGAAGTTTCACCTGTACTGATACTGCCTGTTAGCAGTTTGAATTAGCAATGATTAACATAATGGTTAACTTTTTGCCCAATATCAGATCCAGTGAAGGACACAGAAATGTCAATGGGAAAAGCTCTATAGAGAATGAGAGATAATTATGGTACATCTGAGTTTCCAGTGAAGTTATTATTCAACTAAATGTTATTACCCATTAAATTTTGAGGTGATAACCTCCCTATCGCTAGATAGGGTGGATCCATCTGTCTCATCCTAGGATGCCAAATGCCATACTAAGACTCACACAGAGGTGCCATTATCACATCTCTACTGACTCACAAAAGAAATTGATGCAAAGTGTCTTATAGCAGTGTTCTAGCTCTGAGCAGAAATTTAGGCCTAAATTCTCTTTTTAGATATACCACTTCAGCACGTGTTCATGGCCTTTTGAAAGTGAACGGGCCATAACATGCATTTATTACATAGAACTCTGTTCTAATCTCTGATCTGGTCTGCACTGTGCTTCAGAACTTTCTCCGAAGTCTGTGTCACAACACATGTCTTAAGAAAATAACAGCTTTAACCAATCCAGGCAATGCCAGTTTCTGGTATGCTCTTAAGTCTGAATATGGAAACTTTAGAATCAAGAAGAAAAATAGAAACACATTCCATATGGTCTTTTTATAAGTGCGTTTATTATCTTTAAAACTGATCAAACTTCAAACTGATCAAAATTGATCAGTTTGACCAAAATCAAACTATTTAAACAAAATCAAACTGATTAAACTTCAAAACTGGTATATGTATCATTTGATACATATACCTTTTTCAGATTTTATATCATTCTTATCAATTTTATAAAAAGATTAAATATTTGAAAAATCTTGCCACTACAATCAGTATTAGTGGAAAGATACACTGCAAAAACAAAGTGTTATGGAGTGATGCTACTGAAAACCTATGAGCTAAGCTGACTTATTTTATACTATGAAATTACAAAACCAGGTTACATCTTCCATTTTAAACATCTTAATGACATTCTGCTACACCTATCAGATCTAAAACTTTCTGGGTGAAAGTTCCTCCATAACTGAAGTTAATGGTACAACATTGGTCTGGTTCAATAGAGTAAAAATTTAAGCTAATATGCTTCTACTCAATATTAGTTTTGCTTTTCTCCTGGCAGCATTTATAAAGCATGCATGCATTTAGCCAGCAGGTTCATGAAAGCAATAATAAGCAAAAATAATTTAGAACCAATTAAAGAAATTAATAGTCTGCTTTCAGATTGTTTTGTATCTTATTTTTAAAGCACATTAGCTAAATATCCAGAAATTAAAAATCCAGGAAAAAAATTTGTAACACAAAATGCTTATGTTATCCACAGACAATAACAATGGCAAATGGTCTCATTGACTTGAGCATTCTCATTTTTTCTTAAACATTAACGATTTAACTTTTCTACAGTTTGCCTAAGCATTAGCTTTATTAACCATGGAGTGGTGCAGATTTTTTATAAAATAGCATAAAATTCAAGAAGAGCTGCGCAACAAAAAGAACAGTAAAGTAATCTCAAATACCTGTCAAGTTCTTTTAACCTGAAAATGTATTAATGTATCACATTACTCAGGAGGGTAGACTCCTTCATACATTTATATAAAAATACTTTTTTGCTGCAGCTGGGTTTTAACATTCTACATAAACAAGACAAGTGTGTGTATGTAAGTATATATACAAAATCCTCCATGCATACAGATATACACATACACATGTGTACACACACACTAAACACAGACTAGGACAAAAGCATGCACCCTGTTTTAAGGCAGTTTGACCCAGCTGCATACTACCAGTGCACAAAGATAGAACTCCTTCCAGAGAGAGGAAAACAAAACCAAAGCAAACCCTCAAGCGTTCCATCCCTCCTTTCTCTTCAAAAGCGAAGGCTGCATCATCCACGGCATGACTTTTTACTTTTAAAATCATGGTACATCAAGCTCACAAAGCAGTTTTCTAGTATCTTATTCTGTTACCTTTTTGCAGCCTGAAGTACCTGCAGGTGGAGGTACACTTTTATTCTTGTGTGGAGAATTTATAACCAGCCTCAAAACCACAGAAACAAAAGGACTAAAAGTTACAACACCAATAAAGACAATAAAAAAAAGTGAATGTAAAACTAAATGTGAAATAGGGAAATTACAACAGAATTCACTATTTATTCAAGAGGTTTATCAGAACATAGATTCCAAAGAACCAAACACCTGCTTTCAGGAACTAATCAATTACATTGAGCACTGTATACAGCAGCCCGGGAATAATGGAATCGGTGTCAAAGAGCACTTACCTCTGCTTGGCAAGAGCAGAAGAGACCGAGACTTACTGGTGCTACAGCTAAAACTCTCCATTGAGAGGAAAGAATAAGAAATACAGAAGGATGCATCTTCAGAGTTTTGGAAGGGTTCTCAGGTATAACAGAAGTAGCAAAATCACCATTGATCCTGCTTCCGCACTGAAGCTGGCAGGAGAAGAGCTGGGGGTTACTGTCATCCATAAAATGCATCAGCTTAACTCACTGATTCTGGCTAAGTATGTATAGGAGGAAAGATATTTGGCCAAAGGCTTTCACTTAATGAATAGATATTTAACAGTATTTAGGAAGAACTTAAAGAATTAAACTTGATTTTCAATATTTGCAACAAACTCAAAGTTAAATAGGGCTGTGCTGTAGCAAAAAGGGTTTTAATTTTTATGTCAGTAGAAGTAAACTTCTAACCTAATGTCCTCTGGAAAAGTTTTAATTGATGTACCGGAGTGTCCCTTCATGTCCCAGAATCACTATGTGATGAATAAAATTAACAAAATAATTCCAAATATATCACTTGCCGACAGCTTGTTTCAAACCCTAAATGATTGCAGGACAACTGCACTCACAGTACGTTATTTCAAAAGGTAGGAAATGTCGGTGTATAAAGTGAAGCCATCCAGGGTTTGGGGCAAGTCAGATGTCTTACAAGGTTTTGCCTCATGTGGCTTGAAATGCATTTCTCCATGGAGATGCACTGTTACATAAATTACAACTATTTAGTATTTTACTATAGGGCTTGCCAACTCACTGAGGTCCTTCTTCCTGAGAGACTGGGTGCTCTGTGGGTGACTTGCAGGACAGTGCATGCTAAAATTGCATTTTCCTTATTTTTACAGATTGTAGGTCCCAGCAGGAACGGCACAAGCTGCCAAGCTTAGCAAGGACTCTACTCATGAATCCATGTGATACTGACTGAAAAAAGAGAATGTTCCCTTTAGGATGATGCAATTTTGTTTAGATTGATAGGTGGTGGAAATACACACATACTATTTTCTTTTAGGACCAATTTCCCTCATAGTTTAAAAATTTGCACAGAGGGAAAAAAAGTCCTATTTCTAGTCTGTGTATCTTGTAATACCTTAATATGCTACATTCAAGTGCCTCTTTTAGGGAATAAATCCTGGTGAAACATGAAGCTTGTATTACACCTGCCTTCCACCTTGCACTGGGCACAATCAGCAGGGTTTTGGTAGCGGGGCAGTGGGCTGCAGGGGTGGCCTCTGTGAGGAGAGGCCAGGGGTGCTCCATGCTGGACACAGCTGGTTCCAGCCAGCTCCAGACAAGACCCGCCACAGGGCACATCTGAGCCCCGCAGCGAAGCCGGTGGCACCTCTGAACCAACCATAAGAAGTTCATTGCGCCTCTGGTACTCCCTGGTGGAGCAGGTAACACCCTGACGGGACTGCGGCCTGTGGAGGGCAGGAGCTGGAGCAGAAGAAACAAGACAGAAGGAGCAGTGGAAGAAAAGAGTGAGGGACAAGGAGCAGCAGAGAGAAACTGCCACATCCTGACCCTGACTCTGACCCCCTGTGCCCCCCTCACCTCACCAGAGGGACAGAGTGTGACCGTCCTGCTCCTAGGGGCAGGAGAGGTGTCTGGAGTGAGGCTGAGCCTGGGAAAGAGGTGTTTTCCCTCAGTTTTAGTTCAACTGCCTATCTTCTTTGTTTCTCAGTACTTAACTAAATAATAAAACGTTCCTGTTAACTGGCAGTAAATTCCCCAAGTCAAGTCTGCTTTGCCTGTAACACACCTCTACTGAGATTTCAATGTAGGACAGACATTTGTTCAGTATCTTTTTTATATTCATCCTATTTTCTGAAATATCTACAAATCATGTATTGGAGGTGAGACTGCAACAGCAGAAGGAAGTAAATGAACGAGCTCTTTGGTTATAAAAAAAAATGTTGACTTGAGTAGCAGAGGCAACAAAGAGAAAGTGGAAGCAGTACTGCAGCCACAAGGGAAGTTAAGTTACCATGTAAAAATGAAAACACATGAAGTACCAACTGGTTATTGTTCATAGAGAAGCTTTCCACAGAGAAGGAAAGCTACATCTTCTGCTAACTTATAGTCTATTAAGATGCTATTGTTGCCAACCTCTTAATTTCTAGAAATAGGACTTACCAAAAAATTTAAAAACACAAAATCAAAGCAACATGGTTCCACAGGTCTGTGGAATAATGAAGCCATGTAAAGGGACTGAACTCAAGATGAGTAGTAACAGTGCCATGAAAGCAGCTCTGCTATATGCCATCGCTTAAGTGAAGAAAATGCCTGGAGCCACTATAAGTCTGAGAAACACAAACAACATGACTGGAGGGTACAACAAAACTGACACTCTTTCAAAGAACTCATACAAGACCTTAAAAATACACCTCGTTTAAATCAAAATTAGAGGCCCAGAAAAAAAATGAAGTCAATTCCTGTCAAGAAATAATCAAAGGAAGACCATCCTTGTGAACCTGACAAAATTAGATTAAGGGTGCAAATAGGTGTGTCAATTCTAAAAAGACAGACTTAAGAAGTTAGACTAAAAACAAGAGGAAAAATTTTTTAAAAAATTCTTTAATATTACGAGTAATACTGAGAAACACTTCAAATCAGGAAAATTATACTTGCCTCTTTTTCAACAAATATTTTGCTGTTTTTACCAAGGGAATATTTTTCAATTTCATGCCAAGGGCAGGCAAGCAGAGTTTACACACTGATACAACTGTGTGACAATTTCATCAAACTATACTATAATCTCCCTAGAGGAGAGATAGAAGCCCTATTGCCTAAAACTCTTTGTATAAACTTACACTAACCACAAAAATACATACTGTAGGCAGTACTCACATTCTGGCAGATGGGCAACGTGACCTATAAGGTCTTCCCTCATATTTACATTTTAACATTCTGTCATTTCTAAACAGTGTTGTTTTGGCTAGAACTGGATGCAGAAACACTGCGTAAAAGACTATCTTAAACTGAATTAAATAGATGGGGGCAATTTTAACAGTGACTTATCTAGCAGCAAGTAAGATGGCATTTTTACTGATGAGGCAGTCACAAAAAGTAACACAAGGCACCACTTTGAAATATGACCATTCTTAAATTATAGGATATCTTTTAGTTACTGATTTCAAGACATATTTCCTGCTGTGTAAGACACAAAAATCAAGGATGCTACTATTCATATACATTAACAACAGTGACCTGGACAGGACTAGGAGAGCTCTGCACTCTCTGGTTTTACTGTGTGCATGTGTACAACTAAAAGCCACTTATCCTACAAAATAAAACAACATTCCCTGTACACAGAGACAACATTGACCTCTCACTATCACTATATTGAAGAATGAATGTAACTAACAATCACAGAGACGTAAAACCTAAAAACTCTCAGAACTGATCTACCAAGATTGAGAAGATGGATTTCAAATCAATTAGAGGAACTTCAAATGTCACAACAACCTTTCATGCATTTACATGGATCCCCAAAACACTGGAACATTAAATGGTTCATAACATCAAGGCAGCCTCTTCCTATAATAATAATAATAACAACAATAATAATAAACAGCTCCTGGATGTCTGTCTCTGATATGATGATGTTTTTTTTCCTCTGTTTTTAATGGAAAAGCTCCAGGAGAAGACTTTCAGAAACAAGCTTTGATTACTGTTAGGAAGGAAAAAGAAAACATTTCCTGACAAAGAATTAGCAGTGGAAGTTATGTGCTATACATCAGGTGATAGAAGAGGACACCTGGAAGAGGACTAAGCATAGCATCTAGAAACACAAAAGGAGCTGGCTGCTTAAGGCAGGATGTAGGTAGAATACAGGCATCGGAATCCAAGAATGTAGTCCTCAAAATATTCAGCTTCAGGAACTTAGATTTCCTTTGTGCCTGAACAACAGTGCTTCAACCTCAAAAAACAACTCGGCATCTATCTCGCCCAACTGACATTCAGACACGAGGCAGCCTTTACCAAAGAACCCTCTGGACAGATCCAGTCTCCTCCTATCCTGAGTTTTTAGGCACCAATTCCACCCTCCAAATGAAATGGAAAATTTTCAACATATCCCCCTCATCCAGTAAATCATGATGCCTGGCAGAAATATCATCTTTACCATTCTCAGCCTGTTGAAAATCCTGACTTTCGCCATAGGACGTCTGGGGAAAATTAGCACCTAATCTGATGGTCCTTTCCAAAAGCTAACCAACTTTACAGGCAGGTGCACCAATTCTGAGCACTAACATATAAAAAGCCCACTACAGACCTGACCCTGATACTAAATAAATGTTTGGTTGGGAGGACAAGAAATGGGAACATCGTGTGCTTCAGAGGAACGGGAGAAAAATGACATAGAAAATATTACAGCAAGAAGAACACAATCTGTGGGAGGCACCAGTTTTTTAGGGCAACTGTAACAAGGAGAAATTGAGACTCCAAAGTAAAGTCAGCCCATCCTTCACATGCTACTATATGCTTTGGGACACATTTTGAAACATCTTCTTCAATTACAGTATAAGCTCTCTACTCGTATCCAAACAGGGGTCCAAGCATCTTTTGCTATCAGCCCCTCTGGTATTGAAGGCACTTAGTTTTGCTCACTTATTAGCTCAATACCGAGCTGATACAGTTAGTACCTAAATAATTCTTCAGATTGTTGATAATATACTTAACAGTTCAGATATATGTCTCTTCTGCAAAATATTAGTGTATTTTCATTTAAAGATACCTCATCAAATTTATATTTCACAGGAAATGAAGATATGTGGAAGAAAGCAAAATACTCTTTTCTTTCCTCTCCAGCACAGTCTGTCTGGCTTACTTAACCTGGTCACCAAAAGCATCATCCTGCATCTGCTACTGCATATGGGAAAATAAATATTTCCAGTGCACATGATACTAATAAAAGAAAGAATGTTTTTCAAAATATTTGGAAGTAAAATATGATTAAAATTAGTAATGCATATTGATGTAAATGTAGAAGAAATCAGTCAAATTAATAGTTTTATTTAATACAGGATATATGATATCATATTACTGTATGTCCTTTAGTGATAAGCAGTAATACTCATATGTTCAATTTATATTTATTAAATACAGTTGATAAATACTGCTTCATTTAAAAGCTATATCTCAATCATATAATTTTCTGGACATAAGAATCATATGTAATGTAGCTATCTCTTTTCTTTGTCATTAAAGTAATGATAAAAGAGAAATTTTGGCACTATCTTTTACCTCTGATATATAGAACTATGCATTTCCTTCCCAGAAATCACCTATGGTCAGAGGTCTGAGTTCATTCAGCTCAACAGAGAAGTTCTGTTTAAGCCACCCACCCCACGCCCCCACACCCAAATAAAAATAAAAAAGAAGCCTAACTCTCAGAATCTAAATTTTAAAAAAACATATTTTAGAGATATATTACACTTTTCCTTACCGGGAGAAAAGAATCAAATGAATCTTGTTCCCGATTCTCAATAGCTGAAATTGTTTTCAACCAGAAGAGATAGCTTGAAATATCAGACATTTCAGAATGCTTCATACCGAAAGCTGCAAGATTAGTAGGACTGAGGTGAGACAGACTTGCAAAAGGAGGACTTTGGCTGTGTTACATAAAGTTCTTAATTAGATCCTTGGTACAAATTGCTATCTTAAGAATAAAAAGTTAATCAAAAAACCTCATTGGAAGGATAGGAGAGCAAGATTAGAGCCGAGACAGCTGTTTCACTTTAGGATAATCGTGCAACTGCCTCACTAGATGGTGTTCCACTATTCAGAAGTGAAAATACATGTGAGAAAATTAAAATGTTCCCTTTGTGTTTCTTGGGACTAAACTGTTCACAGCTAGTTTTCCTCAGTGTTCCTGAGTGGAACCCAGGAGATCTCCTTATATTTATGTTTGAATGCAGCAAGCACCTAACTCTCAGACCCCCTTAAAATCACAGCCAAAATATGTTCATGAAAAGAGGGAAAATTCAAAAGGTACTGAATACAGAATTGGCATGAGAAAAAGTGTTGCAAGGACTTCTGGTGACAAACCATAAGAATCAACCTATAAAGATTGGTTTAATGTGACTAAATCCAAGAAAACTACCCTGAAACCCACAGGATAGTGATGGATGATTTCTTATCTCTCCTAAAGGATGCTATTCCAGCCTGAATTGCCAAAGGGATGTTGTGCAACTGCGATCTCTCTTTACCTGTTCAGGTTTATTTTCCCTGCACTTATGGGTGTCATTATCATACTGCAGAAATGACAGGACCTCCATCCCTCAGTGGACAGACATGCTTGTTTTCCCCATGGTAAAATCCAGAACCCACAGAAATCTTGAAGATTTCTATAAGGTCAGGATTTTAGTGACGATGTCTTTTTGGGAGGAGGGCATAGCATACGTGGGGGCTGTCTGCTCAGACAATTCACGCAAAGACTGACTTTACACAGGTATTCTGGAACTAGATGTCGCCCTTCGCCAAAGAAGCTCTAAAGCAAATCGTCAGAGCTGCTACGCAGTCATGATGAAATGGAAATATCAGCTATGAAGGTTGAAATAGTGGAAGTAACAACTTCTATATTCCCAATTCCTCACCTTCTCATAATGACGGGATTTCCAAATGGAAGTAGGAACTAATTATTTGTGGAGAGGGACAAGGTGTGAGAGGAGAGAGATTGAAAACTACATAGTACTAGGGACAAGGGCAGGAAACAAGTGGCCTTAAAAAGTATGTCCTTCCCTCTGTATTAAACTTTTTTTTTGTCTACTGGGTAACAATTAATTTTAGGACTCCAAATACTCATGGTCAAAGTTAACTGAAAAACAATGTCAGAAGGGCCAAAAATATTTGAAAAATCAAGTTTAGCAACTAATACTGATAAAGAAAGGAAAATAAAGAAGAAACATTAAAAATCCTAAAGCTTTGCCTGGTTTAGAATAAAATACTTTATTTTAGAAAGCATGAAAGCCTTTCACAATGTAGCATAAGTACATTTTTCATGAGCAGTTTCTTAAAAAAATTGATATAAATTTTTTCATAGAGAAAAAAAGGTAAACAGCCTAAGGTAAAACCTGTTTGTTTGTTTTTTTTTCTGAGCTAACCAATTTCTGAAAAAACCCAAATAAGACTATGCAAAAAAACTTGTGTAGTTTTGCAGAGTGGAGATGAGGAAAGGGAGATTGAGAGCTGCTTCTCCCCCCCACCCCTGTACATACTATTGCTTTGGTTAACGGGAAAAATCTGCACTAATTTAAAATGTTGCAAAAATACTTCAATAGTAACTGAAATGCAATATTCCTGCAAAGCATTTTTCAGAAAATATCTTATTTGACCAAATGAACATGTTCATTTAGTGTAAATTCTGATATATGTGAACGGTATATACCAAAAAGCAGGTAACTTTTTGTTTCCTTTAACACTCCTTCCATGAGGATTCAGTACATTATTTAGTATGATGGCTTGAACAGACCTTTGGTTTCACCTCGTACAGTTGTTTGTATCAGCTCACAACATGATCGGTGCCATTTGCTTCTCAGAAAAGTGGAAGTCTTAAAAGTGGGAGCATAATTAGCCAATTCTTCATCAATTTGAATAGCTAATGGTTAAATCGTTATCTTTCAGGACATAAACCAGATCCCTTATTATGAAAATGGTTACAGCTAGTTTGTTGGTTTTATTTATTAATGAATTCATAAAATAAAGTTTAATTTACAGAGTACCTTGTCCTGTAAATTTGAGAGATCCAAACAGACCGTGACAGATGCAGCTGAGCCCATCAGCCAAGCTGGTGGCACTTCTGTGAAAACATATTTAATAAAGGACAGAAAATGCTGAGGAGGAGAGAATGAGGGAACAAGAGGACCAGAGCGGTAGGAGGTTCTGCGTGGCAGAGAAGGTAGTCCCCGAGAGGGGCTGCAGCCATGGAAGACCCACACTGGTGAGGAGGAAACGAGTAAGAAGGAAGGAGCAGTGGAAAAAAAGCGTGAGAAGGAAGGAGCAGCAGAGAGAAACCCCTACGCCCTGACCCCAGCCTCCTGCACCGTCACCTTACCAAAGGGACTGAGTGTAACCTGCAGCAATAACAAGGAGGGAAGAGAGGTGTCTGGATGGAAGCTGAGCCTGGGAAAGCGGGAGGAGAGGTTTATTCCCTAGCTCTTTTTTTTGTTTCTCAATACCCAACTCAGTAATTAAATGTTTACGTTAATTGGCAATACTTAAGTTGAATTCCCCAAGTTGAGTATTGCCTGTGACAGTAATTGGTGAGCAACTTCCCTATTTTATTTCAGTTCATGAGCTTTCTCACTCCTGTTCTTCCTATTTTCTCGCCCGCCCTGCTGCAGGGGCAGTGAGCAAGCAGTTGTGTGGGCGCTTGGCTGCCAGCTGGGACCAGTTCACCACATCTACCAAACCTCCAGTTAAAGCACATTTCAGGAGATTTTCCATCATATTTAAAAAACGATCTTATAGAGTACCTAAGGCTTTTCCAGTATCTCTGAAAACCACTACAGACATGTAATACCTCAGGTAAAGAGTGATGACAAAACAAGAATAAAGAACTCATAATGAATAAAGATCTAAGTATCACAGAAGCTGATGCAACTACATCAGATAAAAGCTCATACGGTTTATACACAAACACACAACTGGCCCAGGTACCCCCTTATGTTTTATAGGAAAAATAGCATTCTAGGTTCCTTTATGCCTTATATGTGTAACGCCATTTATAATACATATTTATTTCTATGAAGTCAAGTACTGCTATCAATCAAGTAAATGTCAAGTAATTCAACCAGTAAGATTAGTTTTTATAATCTGATATAACAGATCAGTTGGGAATACCCCACTGTGTCTCCAGCAGAGAATTTTAGAAATTACTTAACTGTGCCTCACCCTTTTACATCTCTCTGACTGGATTACAGCCTTCCTATGAAACATTAAAATGTTTAGTTTTTAAAATAAATTTTAGTAGAGAATAGCTCCTATAAAGCTTTACTGGACTTTTGCCAATGGGCTCTTTACAAACCTCTAATCCATTAGGAACAAATGACCGAGATCACGGAATCTCAGAATCACAGAATCACAGAACGGTGGGGGTTGGAAGGGAACTCGAGAGATCACCTCATCCAGCCCCCCTACATGAGCAGGCACACCTAGAGCAGGGGGCACAGGACCGCGTCCAGGAGGGCTTTGAATGTCTCCAGAGATGACTCCACAACCCCTCTGGGCAGCCTGTTCGGAGTCATTCACTTTATAAGTATTTTACATTAGAAGAATAAGAACAATATAGCCATGCAATTTTACATACACACGTATTTATTTATGGTTGTAGAAATGCACGTGCTCTTTAAGTCTGAAGGGCTGTGGTGGTCGTTCTTATTGAACTTTCAATCAAAGGGAAGTAAGAATAGTATAGTGATTGCTAAATTCCAGCTCAAAACTCTTGCATCATGATGGCTGAACTTTTGCATCTAATAATCAGAGGTAGTAATATTGCTTTATAATACTTTCAGGTCAACTGAAATCCTACTTCATTAACTTTTCCCACTAGTGCTGCAGTAGTTAAAGATCAGTCATTGCAGCAATTAAAATTGACTTCTGAGGCCTTCGAACTCCTTTGGTAGATTGAATCTGAGTGCAAGATGTCTACAAAAATATAATTTTCTTCCCTACTGTCATCTGCCAATTTTGTTACTGTAGTTTCTAGATAAATTAAAAATTATAAATAAATACAGGAGTAACATTTTAAGTATGTTTGATATATTCAAATTTGAAAGCATCTTAATTTTCTTTTTAAAATCATGGCAATTTACATATCAGATGGCTTTTTGAAGGTTTTTTCTTCTTTTTCTTTACTTTTACATAGAAATGGAAAAGGCAATAACATGAACTAAAAAACCCATCCAATCAGTCAATCTAATTGAAAGTTAGACTACTACTTTAGTCCCAGTTCAACAAGGTACTTAACTTTTGGTTTGACTTCAGCATTCAAAGTATTGCCTGTAATGCCAAGTCCCACCATCATAAACCGTTTCACTGCGCTTAGGGAACATTGTTAAGCACTGTGCTGAACTGTGGTCCACAAAGTTTTCACTTTCCTCTCTACTGGCATGGCTTCTAATTGAACTTCTGTTTTTCACATGTCCCTGAAGAAAAATATTGTTTAAAAAGTTTCAGCTGTCTTTAATGACTTATTGTCATTGTTTTGTTCTTATATTTTCAGTATTTTCTCCTCTTATTCCAACTTAACCAATTTAGTAGTACAAGAACTGGTTAAACTGTTTTGTCCAGGTCTTCACAACATCCCAGCAATGAGGTCAGCTCAAACTGCTGAAGTGGCCATCCTGTACTGACGGAAAGGCTTGAAGAAGTAGTGCTGGCTGAGTAATTGCTTTGTACCTCCAAGCCAGTATGTCCATCACCCCAAGAGTACAGCCCTTCCTTCAGCTGGATTTTGTCATAGATTGAATGAGCTGATACAAACTGACCCACCTCTGCAAAGACCTCACTACCCACTTTCTACAAGCTTTCCTCAGTAACATGAAGTACCACTAACCTTGAAAAGGTGAAAATCCTATCGACATGCACAGGCTCATGGATCCAGGAAGTCACTAAGATTCCCAGCAAAGGGAATGGGCTTGATGCCACAGCTCCATGGCGGCCACAGGAAGCAAAGGCTCTTGAAGGTCCAATGGAGAACAGATACCAGATACCCTTCCACACACATTGGTTAGCGAAAACCCAGCATAAACCAGCTAAAAATTAGAGTACTTCAGTAGTACAGGTTGGCCCAGTCTAGCTGTTGCCTATAGGACTAAGCTATGATGAAGAGGTTGAAAGTGCAAAGCTTCCCCTCTGTTTCATGTACAATCCACAAAAGGTTTGTTAACCTCCCTGCCTCAGCCTTCCCAGTCTAAAATTGAATGAACATTGACCTAACTCACAAATGTATCAGAGAACAAAAGAAGCATATAGCTGTTCCTTCTGAGGCGCTTTAAGAAATGTCAAGACACCAGGCAGTAATGACATCTGGAGAAAATACAAACAGGATCAATTTTGCTTTGATCACCTTTCCTGCCCCTGGTTATTTGTTGAACACCAACTAATACTTCAGACTGCAAAAAGAATTTCATTCATCTTTGCAGTTTTATTATTGCTATTATTATTAATAAAACCAAACCCAAGATCCTTTACCCCTCACCCCCCTGCCACCAAATGTTTCTGATGTGGCAATTCTGTTCCCTTTTGTATTTTGCTGTTCTGTCAGATTTGCTGAACCCTCAAGTGCAAGAGGTAACACGATGAAATTGAAACTGGCAGAAAGTACATTAAAGTTATTATCACCTGTGGACAAATCCCAGCAAGTGAACCCCAGGAAAAAAGCCTTCCATCTGGAAAGAAGACAAAGAGCATACAGGTAAACCCAGGAATTCCACTACTGTTTTGGCAGCCATTCAAATATGTGAAAATACAGATGAGGTATGAAAAAAGAATTTTATAGAATTAATGGGGCTCTTCAAAAAGAAGACAAAAAGGGGCAAAGGTGAGAAGGAAAACAGGTACTAAATTTCCCCAGTACCAAAATATGTTTTGAAAGAGCATTACATAAAATGAGCAAAAGGCAACCTTTTGGTTACACATGACAAAGGCTACCATCAGAAGCTACAAGGACCCAAGAATTACGAATCTAAAGAGCTTTTTAGTTTTTGGCCATTCAGCAAAATATTTCTGCAATTCTGCATTTTCATCCACTACAAAGAGCTGATTCATCCTTTCTGTATTCTCCATATGATTAATGTAATGTTTTATTTCTTGGTGCATGGACTGGTGTAGCTGATAGACAGCAACCAGTGCTTAAAATCAAAACAACTAGGAGTGATAACCTCAATTTTCAGCACAAATTATTTAAGAGTAATGTATGAGTTCCAAGTTTGTGCTGACTACCTAGACTTAAATGCATCTCAGCAAAACCAGAAGATCCACTGAGAATACTGCCATGACAACTCAAAAAAATAACTAAAAAGGCAGTATTTTTGCAGATTTATGCCTGCAGAAGTGATCAGATTGCTACCACTTTTATACTTGCAAAGGCTGAGCAAGCTAATAACTGCCCCAGAGGCAACCGCAGTATATCATGACTCTGCTTATTACATATAGAACATCTACGTGTGGTACATAACAGGAAAAGTATGTTATAGTCAAATCAAACTGAAAAAACCTATACTCCTATACAAAAAACTCCTTATATTTCTGTAGGGTTTCACTGGTAGAAAATCCTATAGGACATTTGTTTCAGAAATGCCCAAAGATTAATGTGTTTTGTGGATGCCTAGCTAAGTGAGTGTTTCCAAAAGTTAGAGTCCTTGAAAGTATGAAGATGTGGCACCCTCTTCTCCCATCGCTTTCTAGCCTCCTCCCCAAATTTTGCATGACTACGTCTCTAGCCAGTTGTTACTGGTTATTCACCTGCAGACAAGTTCTACCCGTAATCAATCCCCTGATACCGTCATTCTGCTCTGAACATGCAATGCTAAAAATCAGTTCCTGAAAAATTAAATCAATGGGTGCTGAGGATATACAGTTGTCAATAACTGAATGAATATCATCATCATCATCAACTGCAAAAGTTTTCATTCATTTCATATACAAATGCATACACATTAACCAGATGAATAGCCAGAGAAGTATTAATAAGGTGCAGTGGAACCTGGATTTCATTCACATATTTTATGGATTCTCATGTTAAACAGTTTAGATTTACTTCCACATATGTGTTTTTTCTCCATGTTAACATGACGTGTAGAGGAATGTGCCATAATCTCTCTGAGTCTGAAACCAGGAACTGTGTGCTAAGTTTTGATAAGTCAGAGATGTACATGTCTAATGAGGAAAACTTAGATCTCAGATCTGCTTAGATCTTTTATTTTTAAATTATTCTATATCCTAGGCATTTAATAAAACAAACCTTGCTTTGCCCATCATGAGGAAACATTACCTCAATATCTGTCCTGCTTTGGTTTGTGCATAGCAGCATAAAACATTATCATTTATCTATAAATGTATTAAAACATTACATGTATTAAAACATGAACCCATAAAGGTCTTGTACACTATAAATGTGCATACTCAGTATTACTCTTTTTCCATTTTTACACACACAATTCAAAAGTGGAAGAGAATTCATGTCATAGGACTCAGATATTTCACTTATAGAGCAGAAATACCAGCCGGCTAAGAAAACTGCTGTAGAGAGCCACAGCCGTATTCATGGAAGACGTATATTTCAGTACTATGTAGTGTAAGTTTTAATAACTGCGGTTGGTTGGTTAGTTGGTTGGTTGGGATTTTTTAGGTTTATTTTTTAAATTATGTCTTACTAACATTGCATAAAAAAAAATTGTATTTGAGAAGGAAACTGTTGGAAAATAAAACAACAGAGGTGTGCCTCTAAACTTATGCTTGAGCAAGCTGGTGGTGTACAAAGGCCAAAGGCCTTTCAGAACACAGTTGCGAATGTGACAGCATCAGCCCCAGAGAGAATCTGAGACCAGGGCTCTGAATTTTTAATTGCTTTCTTACTGCATACCTAGATAAGAATTTTTGGTTCTTCTTGCAAAATATCATTGCCTATTCAA
>VZTV01044270.1:23653-38179 GCA_013400875.1 Anhinga rufa | reverse complement strand
TTTTTTTTTTTTTTAACTGTATGTTATAGAGAAAGTCCAAGTGTGTCTCAGCATGTTTAGTTTCTGGTCTTTTCATGACATACCATGCCCATCTTTCAAATCGGAATCACGCTAACAGCCATTACACTAAGGAAACTGTATTTCCAAACAAATATTATGCAACATTTCATGTTACTTCCAACCAGGAACATTCCCTAAATCACTAATGAGATTGCTGACAACGCAGGGGACTTGAAGGCTAATCTTTGACCTCCTTTTTATGCCAAACATAACATAAAAGCTATGAATTCAGTAGTAAGAATGCTTTGCTGGTTTTGGTAGAAGAAATAGGTTAAACATGAATGTAAAAGCATAATGTTTTCTAAAGCAGCTGTCCTGGGAGAATGTCAGATATGAATGTCGCCCAGAATGCTGTAGACTTCTCAAAGTCCTCTGTCAGTCAGTGGGACTGGATGCAGGAATTGTTGGAACAATATTACTCATCTTGCAAAAGAACACGTTAACAGCTTTTGTATTTCCGCTTTGAAACATTGTCAGCAATCTGTGCAGCTGTCACTTAAAAGAGGTACAAATGAGTTTGCTTCTATAAATGCAGCACAATGATCCACCCAAGGCAAGATGCTGAATTAAGATAAGTCTTCCTAAAACTTACGAGCTGAGCTATCGCCTAAATCCACTGATAAGAGAATACCATTAAAAATTGCCCAGTTACTCCTCTCTGTTTTACGCTTTTTAACAGTGTCGGAATTACGTCAAATTTTTAACTCTCAACTCATGACAACTAGCTCTCAATAGCCTTGAAGATTAAAAAAGAGGTTTAAAGACCAAATAAAAAACATTATTTGGCTCTCCTTTAACTGCTGTTCTCCTGGCACTTGAATATACTAAATTAGAGTGAAAAGATCTCCCTTAGCTAACTAAAGAATCTCAATGTACCTCCATTGCCAGGAGTGACTTGACAAAAGAATGGCCAGTTGCATGTGGGAATCTGTGAACCTGAAAGGAGTAATCTAAGCTTTCAAAAACACAACTGATGACAAATCATTTCTTTATGCTGTTAGGAGAGCCAGTATCTCTTGGAATAGACCTTCTGCTTTAGTACTGTAGCAGAATGCCTCGAAGCTAGCTCTCACCTCATCTCACCATGCAGAGCTCTCAAATGATATAGTGAAATTTCTGAACCAGCGCCAAAGGACTTCAAAGGCAAAAGACTGTTCTCAGCTCAGACTTCAAAATTTGGCTGCTCACTACTTTTTTAAGTCATGCCACATCTATAAACTGGGCTTTAGCTCACAAGCCTATCTACCAGGTAATAAAACAGCTCAGTGATGCTAGTAAGACACTGACTGCAAAAACCCTTTTTTTTCTGATATTGCTGGAAAAAACAACCAACCAAAAAAAAGTAATTGAAGGTGGCATTGACAGTAAACTATTTAAAAATGTAAAAATTTACACTTCTATGTGAGTTTTCAAAACAAAACATTTTTGCATTTTTGAGGATGACACATCCTGGATACTACCTGATGTGAGATGTTTTTCCCTGAGAACATTTCAAAACAGAAGGGCCAAGATTTTATAGCAAATAGAGCTACCTGAATTACAGTGGAGTCCAATATTGTCCTCTGAACAACAGAGATGTTGTTCTAAGTAGCCAAGGATGGGAATCCACTTCTACCTTCTTACTTCCCCTTTAAGAGAACAATATTGAATTCTAGGAATCTGAAAACATGCAGTTACACCCATATTGGAAAGATGTTTAGAAGAGGCCCTTTTTTGTATAGACTCCACAAAGTAAAATTTATACTTTGGGCTTCTTGAAACAAGAAGAGCAACTCAATCTCTGCAATTTCCTCTTCAATCTGTAATCAGGTAATACAGCCTACTCTCCCTCCATCCCTTCTGCACAAAGAATAGCTGTTCATTGCACACCTTCAGCTACACGTTATCATACATTTCTAACTAACTAATCAGTAGATTATATGTGACAGCAGTCTATATGTGCCAAGAGGGAAAGTACATCCAATGTTACAGACTACATCCAATGTTAGAATGACCCATGGAAAACTGTAGGTCACCTCCTTGACTCCGTTTCACCTCCCCAAATTTCACTCAGAGTTCTCACAGTTAGCATAACACCGGGGCCTTAAATATGAAACCTCTGAATGAATCACACAAATTGTATGACTCCATGATTCTAACAGAGGTAGAGATAGCCAGTGCACTGCAGAGAAGCAAGAAATATTTTCAGGCAACAGGGACATATAAAACTTGCCTATTAACATACTTTTTTTCTTTTTTCTTTTCTTTTTTTTCTTTTTCATTTAAAGAAAGGAAACAGAACTGTAAATGAGTTTGTCAAAAAGGACTAGAAGTAGGAAAAAGTTAGGTCTTGGAATCAAATTTCCATCTAAACTTGATTTCAACTCACTTTAAAATTAAGAGGGTTTTTTTGTAATTCCAAATGAATATCTGTTTGGATATATAAAGAGCATTTTTCTACCCGCAACTCAAGATGAAACTATGAGCAAACACAAACATTCAAGCTAGAAAAGCAGAATTTCTAAGACAATTAAAATATTAATAATAACAGAGTACCATTATTTGCTCTGACATACTAAAGAAGGCACTGTTAAGGAAAATGGAGCCATGTGCTCAGCAATAAAAATAAACTTTTTTATCAGGATCAGGATGACAAAGCGTACATTAAAAACAGCTGTCTAGTACACACTCTAGGTATTAAAGACCTGTCCATTAAATTTGGGGCTATAGTACTAATCAAGAAGCAGCTTTTTGAAGGTGTTAAGTGTCTTTCCTGTGCTTGAAGAAGGTGGTGTCTCCCAAAAATGTCAAGCAGAAGAAAAATCTGATCAGAACTTTACAGGAAAAAACGTCCACCTTTGAGCTGTCACTAGCATATTTATTATCACTATTACTCATAAGATGGCAATTTCAAATAAATTTTCCTTTTTTTTAGGCCAACAAATATAACTATTTCATTACTTCTGCTCATTTTGGCAAGAAAGACAACAGTTTTCTCAGTCAACATAACCCTCAAAAAAATCACTGACCTCAACTTGTATCCCCAAAGTAAGGGTGATTATTAGGGGCAGCTCTATTACGTTTTCCCATATCGCATCTATGCAATATAACTGATAAAATGATTGTCTAAGTGTATGTACATACAACAACATACACACACACCCCCATATATACACACACTATTTCCTTTCTTCCCATAGCTTGCACAATGCTTACTTTACGTAGCAAAAAGATAGATTATTATTTGAAACAATCTCTATTACAGCTCTACAACATAAAAGCCACCAAGTGTTTGCCGAAGTAAGTATGTCAGTCCATCCCTAGGCACAGAAGATCAGTTTGATTGATGGCAGATTGATTCATTATAGGCAGAACCCAAGAAAGGACTTTCCTAAACAGAATAAGGTGGTTGGCATTAAGAACATACAGTAAAGGAAGTTTACAGTGCAGAGTTCAAAATTAAATATAAGAAAGTACATACACCTGAACAATTTCACATTATCTAAGCACAAGTGGATGTGATTACAAAGGCATTGAAAATACTGACGTAACTTTACAATGCATCTATAACTTAGATACTGAAATAGTCTTTGAAGTGGCCTTTAATATTTTTTTTTTGAATCGCTCCTTCATTTTCTCCTTATGAATTCTGTACCTTTGAAAACCAAGGAACTCTTTTTTTTTTTCCTTCAAGCTTTTTGCAAAACAAAAATCTTCAGAGCCTAAGAAAATGTTTAGAGTTTTTTACAATTAAAATTAGAACATAGTCTAGTTCCATGTTTTATACATTATTTTAACATTGGCTTTATTCCAGCATAATCATATGTGCTTTGTATGTGACAGAAAATGTATAACATATACTGTAGTCACATGCAACATTTTAGTCACTTCAAAATATATCAGTTTTTCCACTTGATAATAGATTTGAGGCAAAAAGGAAGCTTCTTCTACAAAGCAATCACTCTCAGTCAACAGAGCATCATTTTTTAGACCATAAGACAAGATAAAGTACAGCTACACTGTCTGACAATCCTTTGCCTTATTGCTTTTCTGTTCAGTGAAAATATATTAAAAACATTTCCATCAAAGAATTGATTTAATATCTAGAGAGGGTGCACATGTTCAATGTGGGCTAAGGCTAGTTAAATACTAGTGTATACTATTTCAGTAAGTAAACATACATCTCAAAAGCCTATTTCAACATTAAATTCTGCTTTCTAGTGTGAAATTATGACAAAAGGATTTGATGTTGACATAATACAAAGCTTTTGAATTAGCTTAAAGTTTTCTAAGGGAGAAATGAAAACATGCATCTGTGGAGGAAATGTTAATGTTTTTTAATATTAACTATCATATGAGTGTCACTGTGATTTCTGTTTCACAGTGCTGGGTTATCTGGTGTGTAATCATTCTCAGTCTAATTGCTTACAGGTATCTGTACACATCCTAGACCCTGGTTGATTTATATTTTTAAAATACACTGCCTTGCCATTAAATAAAAATCTATAGATTTGCGAAAGCTAAAGAGCTATTTCATATTTATTAAAGATTTCAATTACATTTGAAGTTCAAAAGAGGAAAAACAGGTCACACTTTCTCTTGTTAATAAATCTAAAATACTTCCCACCATGTCCTCTATTTAAAATATCCTTATTAACTTCATGCAATACAGAAAACAAACTGTTTACAGAGCAGGCAAAATCCATTACATGGGGAGGGATAAACACATCCTTTCTTTACACAACACAATGGAATACAAAGTCTATAGAACCTGGAGGTAGAAGCCAAAACATTTTAACAAGAAAACCCTTCCAAGAGGACCCCACAATTGCCACAGGCCACAGGGAATCAATATTCAAACAACAGATAGTACCAACCGACAGCTCGCCTTTGCATGTAATTTTTCCAGAAGGCACCACTAAACACAAATCAAGACACAGTGCAAAAAGTTGCCAACACCACCAAACCTCACTTTCTTTCCCTGGAGCATCCTCTAAGTTGCTTGGAGAGTGAAGAATTGGCTCACCTGCACCTGGGGGGACCAGCCGTGGGCACAGGCGCACTCTGACCACCGCTCCCCCGGGCTGCCCTGCGGCTTGGCTGGGGATTTATGGGGGCTCTTCCGCACAGTGTCCCACAGAGGGACAAACTGGCTCCTGCTCTGGCTGGCACCCCCAGGTCCCCAAGAGGGAAGCGCCTGAGAGCTGTACTGGAGCCCCGGAGGATGCTGGTGCCAACGACAGGCACAGTGGGCGTCCCTCACTACGGGAGGCACGCTCCTGCTGGCGTCCGACCCCTCGGACCCCCTGCCGTAGCTGTGCTGCTTGGGAAGGTGTGCATGCATGGCACACCCAGGGCTTCCTTTGGCCAGTTTGCATGAAAGTGCTTCTCCTCCCAGACGTGAGGTCCTTCGCCGGGGCCTCTCCAGCCCCCTTGGCAGCAGCTAGCGGCAGGGCATGGCGGGAGCAGGGCGCAGCATGAGCTGCTGGCCAGCAGCTCTGTGTCAATACCGGACTCCACTCGCACAGCAACTTGACAGCATCCCCGCTGCAGGCAGAAGCAATCAATGCTCTGCGTGGCTGGGACGCGCGCCTGCATCCCTTTCTGGATGACAAACCACGGGAGAAGAAAACAAAACAAAATCCACTCTTGCAATTTTCAGGAAGATTTAGTCTTTTTCTAGCTGACCCTGACACAACTTGCAGGCACCCTGCTGAAGCAGATTTATACACACAAGCTTTACAGGCAAAGTGCTTTCTTGTGGAAATAGCATCTAGACAAATGACTGAAAAAGATACCCCTTTGCCAATGATCAAAACAGACACAGGAGTGCTTTTTTTTTTTTCCCTGCATGCCTGGAAAGACCTTGTCAACAAAATTGCATCAGAAGATGAGAATGACAAGTTCAGGAAGAATGTTATCTGCCCTAAATGCTAAATCGTAGCATAAACTTTGGTATGTACTAATGTACATAAACATAACAGAAAGAGAGCAAGAGGCTGAATTTAAAAATAAAGCCACCTAGAGAAGATCTATGCAACAAATTAACTAATCTCCAGCAGCTTATATATATATAAATGTAAATATATTTATTTGTGCATAAGGTCTTCAAGATTATGATCGATGTATCATTTTCTCTGCTTTTTTTCACCCTTTACAAATTCTTTGGTGCTTGTCAATAACCTTCTGTACAGTTTTCTGTAAATCCCCTCTTGGGTTTTTCTCACCAATACAATCTCTTTTCCTTCGATTGTCCTGCAATCTCTATTTGCAAGTATTTTCTTTCCTTTCTTCTCATAGAAGAGACAGGGGTGTAAAGTGTTTAAAATCTGGGCTGATTGTTTCAAGCATCTGGAGAGGGTTAGGGATATACTCCAGTCTCAGGTGACTAAGTCTTTAGCCCCTTAAGACTCAGTGGATCTCAGACCCCTATATATCTACATTTTTTCGAGATTTTTCTTGTAACCTAAGTGTGTCTCAGGTACTTTTAACCATAGAAAATAACCAATTGCTTTTTAAAAAAAAATACAGGACTGTGTGACAGAACCCTTTTATGTCTATTGGTGTTCAACTAGGATTTAAGTAGACAAAAATGAAACAGAATTTGTAAGCGATATGCATAGTTTTACCGTTCCAAAGACTAAAGCAAATTACCTTTATACATTTCAAAGACAAAAAGACAACTATGACTATATGCAAATATACTTTCAAATGAGATAAATGAATCTTTACAAATGCTTTGGTGCAATAAGACTTGATTCAATTATCTAATTCCTCCTAAATTACTGACCTTAAATTTCTCGAAGCTTAGACATTGCTAAAATACATAACGATAAAACCTGGCAGTAATTCTTAATGAAAAATGATGGCACTGCTCTAACAGTGGAGAAAATATTTTGACAACATTGTAATTCAAATTGTCACATGTGAAACTAACATCAGTTTTAACTGTATTTTCATTCAAGGCGTTTGTCCCAAACTATACTACAATCACGTTAAAATGCAAGCTTTATTCAGAACTTTGCTGAAAAGCCAAAATCATACACCTGGCCGTGTCCTCTCACATAACAAGTGCCCAACTGCAAGAACTCTCATAGCTTTGTGTACAGTTAAGGTCACTTCATATTTGAAAAAAAAAATTAATGCACTTCTGAATTGCAGGTAGATACAGAAGCCAGCACTTAAAAATCTGAGCCAAGGGAGTCTACAAGGTAATAATTGCTACATGCAAAGTAAACGTAAAGATACATAAGACTGAATCCATGTTTTTACAGTTTTACTCAAGCATAAGGAGTGAAGGTGTGTGAGCTGTCCAGAAAGCTGCTTTCCTCTAGTGCTCAAGGGTAACTCAGCTCTGAGCACCTAAAAACTTGTCTACCAGAAGATAATCCAAATCATTACTGCATCATTTCCAGCAGGACTGCCTCTATGTAAGAAATAGATGTATTACCATTAATGAATTATATAAATAATATAGAAAATAATAACATATTTATGTACTATATATATATATATATATATTTAAAGGCAAAACACTAACCAGGCCAAATTCAGGTTTCATTTTCATCATCACAGACCTGTGTTAGCAGTGCCCATCAGCTTAAGACCATCAGCTTTTTTGTCGCATAGCAAGCTACCCGGTTCACTCCAGAATATACTGATGCTATTGCAGCTTTCTCAAATGCCAGTCAGAATCTAAAAAACACAGTTTAAATATGTCTTTCAAAACTATTTGGAGGAATCTGGATAATTGCAGAAGTTAAAAAAAAAGTTCATATATAAATTTTAAAAAGGCCACTCCAAAAAAAAGATATTAAAAAAAAATCAGGCAAGCAACAGCTACAACATGGTTGGGGAGTGGAAAGATTCTATGCATTCTGTGACCAGGCACATATCTACACTAATAATATTGGGTAAAACTACCTGTACCAGAGCACTAAAATGTCTATCACAAACCCCCATAGTCCTATATTTTAAAGTAGGTGACCTTTTAGCAGTCTTACTACAGCCCAACCAGAACAATGCAGAGCTGCAAAGGCACCCTCTTGACTGCAATGTTTATTCATACGCTGTTAAAACACTATATCTGAAATGGCCTCTTATCAGTATGTGGAATTTTTATTATTTTTTTTTCAAAAGAATTTGACACCACTGAACTTACTCTGAACCTACCCAACACTTCTAGGCTATTTCATACTTAGAAAATCCGTAAATAAAAAGAATTCCTATTAATAAATTATTTAACTGTCCACATTTTTTTTAAAGCTTATCACTGCCTGTGTAAGACAAAACCACTTGAATATGGGATGTACTAGATGATCTCTAAAGGTCCCTTCCAATGTAAACCATTCTATGATTCTATGTGTATGTGCAACTAATTGCTAGACAACACGGTAAGATGGATTCAAAAGATAATGCAATTTCATCAGCTGTAATTGAACCATTGTGTTAGACAGGATGACAGGCACTTCTGGATGAACCTGGATTAACACATGGCTCAAATCCACATGCCCGGCTATCACCCTAATTTGATAATAACTGGTGCACAAAGCAAGACTGAATATTGTACAGTACACTCTGTGAACTGTGTTTGACCTGATACTGTTGTGGAAAAATCTCACTAATTTTCTTTTTAAAATATTAAGTAGGCATGATAAAATGGAGCAAATAGATTTAGCTGATACTCTACCAGTGCAAATAACAGTAACTGGATTACAGTAATGTTGGACATACACCAAAAATAAACGCTGAGAAGAGTTTGCTTCGGGCAAAAATGTGCATATGGGAAACAAAAAGTGCATATGGGAAACAAAAATTATTAATAGAGTTCTGAAAGGGAAGCTAGAAGCATGGGCGAAGATGATTTAGACGTAGTAACAGATTTTTCCCTCCAACCAAGAATGCAATGTTATGCAACCATAAAAAATACAGAATGAAAGAAGAGTAATAAACATGGAGTGGACCAGCTCATTCAGTTGCCCTAAAATTTCTACAAATACTTTTCTAGAAAGAAAAAAAGGAGAACAATTATTAATATGATAGTAAGACTACTGATGTAAGTCAAACACAATTTCTTTGCAACTATTTTTTTTTTGTTTGATGAAAAGCAGTTATGTTTGTATAGAAAGAATAGTCTTAGTGGTGACATAGACTAGAAGGAATGGTTCTGATTAGTCCAAGCTTAGGCTAGGAGCCAAGTGATCTGGCACAATGCATTGCTATCATGGGTACCTAGGAAATCTTGGGCAAATCATTTGATTTCCATGACCATCCCATATGTAAAATGAAAAAAATGCTTCATTTAATGAAACCAGAACATAAGGGGTGGGGAAGGACACATAAATAAAGCAGCCCAGCTTCTATTTCAGGCCTGCCTACTCCTCCCTTCCTCCAGGTGTGCAAGACGAGAGAGGCATGCAGGGCTACAACACTAAAAATAAAATAGCAGAAAAGGAAAAATACTATAAAAGGTGGTTATTTTAAAATTTTACCATTAAGGAAATTTCACTGGAAATCTGTCAATGGTCTTTAAGAGCAATATTTTATTTACTTAAATATGTTGTACGATCCCCATATCCTTTAAACAAAAGGATGAATACCAAGCTTTGAAGTTTTATACAGAAATATCAGAGCAGTACTATCTGAGGCACAGCTCCCTGCACAACACACCTGCCTGTATGATCAAAGACGTGCTCTTTTGATTTTTATGAGAGGGTAGAAAAGCTTAAGGAGTTATAAATGCAAACATATCCATTCTCAGTGTTAGCTGCATGTGCTAGGGTTAACATAAGGACAATAATTTAGAAATCAAGATACAATGGAAAAGAAAAATGACAAGGGTTTGGAAGGGAACTATATCAACAGAAGAAAACAGCCCTCAGCTGGGAATATTAAGTCAAAGTCAATCATGTCAAAGCTGGTGGAGAACAGAGCAGCAGGTTTACCGATTTCACATCCAAGTGACTCAAAGAATCATAAAATTGCAGTGGAAAGGCTGAAATACAAGAGCATTTCCATGCCAATACAGACACATCCTTTACAGGACCTGCAATTTACTGGTAAAGGTGTATAATAGTTTGTGAAGTTCTCTCCTCTGGAGAATTCTGTGCACTTTATTTTAGTGCTTTAGCTCACCTTAAACTAGATTCATAAAAAGCCATTAAGCAAAATAACTTGAATGGAACTGCAAAAAGATGTTTAGAAAGATATATTAAATGCATAGGGTAGAAAGGACAGCAAGGGTTGTTGCAACTGTCATTTTCACTATGTGGGAAATACTGATGACACTTTTCCACATACTGTCGAGGGCAAAGAGGGCCAGGTTTAAGACTTTCCCAAAATATTTAAATATAACCTTGAATCTCCACCCACTATCATGACAAACAAAAGTCCTTTGCTTGGCCAGGTAGTTTGTGACAAGCACTGCTGAGTCCAGGAATTTAAACCCCTTTAGTAATCCTTCATTTACAGTGTCTAATACTAGCACTTTGGCAAATTTAAGGCACCTTTTTCAGGACCTGTTCTTCATTTCCAGTTTTTTAGGAATTGCATTTCAGAACTTCAGTATCAGCCTAATACTCCACCACTGTTTTGCACATAATAAAAAAGGATATATAGATATGTTCATGGCTAATACTTACGTCATATTCATATCTCCAAGTTCAGTTGCATGAAGATATTCAGTAGTTTAAAATATTTGTATTCATCTCTATGTTAAATTAGGAATAAACCAGCATGTTATTTACTGTGGGTGATTTTTTATTTTGAAAAAGAAATTCAGCGATGTTGGGTCTCCATTCAGGCAGTAACCTAAGCAGTAAAAGTATACCACAAATGCTCAGGAGATACTCATAGAATAAATTAATTAGGACTTTTATTACAGAGTGACATTGCATAAAGATATACTTACTGCATGAAGAAAGAGGACAATATAGCCAAGCTAGAATTTTTGCAGGAGGGTATTTTTATTCCAATGCTGGCAATCCACATAGCAAATAAAGAATGCCAATTAGCCAACTCAGGCAGTCTTTTTAAGGTGTAGTGCCTATTACAGCATCCTCTTTCCAATCGATTGCTTCCCATTAGATTTGTTTTGAAAGAACTTCACTCAAATTTATTAGCAGATAATGAGAAATTGTTTCTTCCCTATGAAGCTCTTTGTGTTATGTTATAATACACAACATCTTTAAAGAGTCTGACACAGTTCTAGCACTGCCTTATTATGGGCCAGCAGTAAGTTTTTACTGCAGATGAATGGAAAGCAGAGAGATGCGATCACATAGCACAGCCAAAAAAGACAAGGTTTATAGCATACATTACTAAGAATTCAAGTTACTAAGCTCCTTCTTAAGCCTTTGGAAAATAATGACTTGTTTTAAGTGACTAACATAACTTTCACAACAAAAGCAAAGCCTTTTGACTGGAACATAACTGATTCAATATTAAAAGAATAATGAAAATCTGTCTTGTTTCTCTACCTGGCCACCCCTGAGATTTCATTTCAGCTGAAAACAACATCTAAAAAGATTTCCCAAACAGAAATATCCTTGTGTGTTTTTGTAAATGAATTGCATACAGGTCCGTGTGCTGAGTATTTGTATGACAAGGATGGTACAAGAATAAAGAAAGGGAGATGCAGAAGCAAGATGAACCCGTGATGGCTTTATATTGAAAAGAACTCTACCCATATATACAGTTGCTCTAAACATAAGAGGTTTGTATATATTTTGGATATTTTTTTCTTAATATCAGTCTTCATTACTTTGAAGAGTAAAAATAATCTATCAGCATTATTTGAAGATCTCCAGGATACAGCAGGTGAAGGACCAGCCATGTGCCTGAGCCATCTGCAGCTGTGGTGGTTAAAGCAAGAAGAAACATGGTGATACAGGAGAGCATTTTTCTTCCTTTAAATTGTGAGGATGACTTTTATTTTTATAAAAACATCCAGGAAAGTAAACCCACAGTAACAAAACACATTGCTTCTCTTAGAATCACTTGCTATCTTAGGAAAACAATCTTGTCTATATAATAGGATCACATGGAAAGCTTATGAAGGAAATAGAGATGTATGTTGTCAAGTAGCAGATTACATTTATGTAATTCAAAGAAGTCTGGCCTGTTTCTCCTCTTGGTAGAAATCTCTGACATTTTACTTTTCTAATGTGTGTTGGTAAACAGGATTGGAAGAATAAAGGCCAGAAGATAGGAGCAATCTGAAACTGAAGCCACAACGTTTTGATTTCATGGAACTACGGTCTACTTTTCTAAAGGAGATGGCAGAGCAAATCAAAGAACAGTTGAGGAATGATATACTGAAAAGTAGGTAATTATGTGTATTGCAAGGATTTTGTTTTGTTTTGCTTTGCATCATTTATTGAAACAAATTCCAACGTTTAGGTAGAAAAGCTGCTCTTCAGTCAAATAGCACTTGCTCTGAGAAACATTTGCCTGAGTGACTTTCAACTTCCATCTCATTTTCAACAGTTTCTTTCTACTCTTTAATTTTACTTTAAGTCATTCTTTATCTTTATTTTCAGTAATCATTACTTTCAAATTAAAAGATCACTGTAGCTCCCATGGTTTATTAGCCTGTTCATCCAGTGTGTTAACTAGTCCCTCATAAGTCAGCTTCGTCCTACAAGCATTTTACTGTTTTCTTTAAACTTTGTCCAGTCTAGAGAGTATTACACCTTTGCAGCTTTATGTGATAGCTATGTTAGTGACAGGTTAGTGACCTGAACCCTACGAAAAAAACCCTGAAATGAACAGCCCCTGCAATATTGATAAAACAAGTCTATAAAAACAGTCTGCATATTTGGGGAGTCCCTGCAAGTCAGTTCTTGGCAAACTGTATTCATTACCTTAACATCCTGGAGTATGTGTACAAACACAGATACTGAAAGAATAATGCACAGAAAAAATAGCCTCAAGCCAATACACGCAATATTATTACTATAAGGTGCATTATTTGAAAACAAACTGAGTTTATTTATTAAGCCAACACATAAACCAAGACTCTCTGTTCTCCAAAACCAGATACTTTTTATTCTGAAGGATCTTACATAAAAGTGTTCACAGAAAATAAAAAAAAACACCAAACCCCAAAAAACTTGCTGAACAATTGTTCTTTCCTTCAGAAATCTGGTCCCTAATGTTTCAAAATTCAATATTTTTGATTCCTCTTTGAGGACCCCAAAATACCTTTTTGGCTCCAACTTCCATTTATTAAATGTCACTTTAACATTTTTCAAACAAATTTGGAAGTGATGAAAAACTCAGACTAGTGTCTGTCACTCAAATATCTAGAGCATAGATGAGAAAGGACACTTTCTGAACAAGGTTCCACTCATTTATGTTACAAGACTACGTTAAGAATCATTTCATAATGCTGCCTTTGCCTCTCTGTTGACTACAAGGAAATTTACATGACAAACTCACAGAATGGTCTTTATGTTGCTGGAACCCATATTTAGTTCCTTAATGTCTCTAAACCATTCAATGGAATGCCATCTTCAGGTAAATGAAATATCAAGTAGTACAATAATTGCAGTGTATAACACCCAATACTTTACTGAAGAACCTAAGTAAAAGAACCTAAGTAACCTAAGGATCCAAAGCTCATTTTCCAAAGGGCCTGAGTATTGAAAAAAAAAAAGTCTAATTCTTCAAAAACTACTTTTATCTAGAGGACAATCTAAGACTGAGCAGTTCCTCATATGCTCAATGGTGACTATTTGGACTCTGTCAAGGTTAACACAACCCTCAAAAGGCAATGTTTTTGGATTGATAGGCTGATAGATAGATAGGTAGACAGCTAAAGCATTTACCCTGTACTTCAAATATGCCAGTAAAACAATCTATGTTTTACTGATCTTCATATATGCAAATACTTAAATTTCAATTATATTCTTCATTTTTTATGAAGACCAAGAGTTAATCACTTCACACCTATGGGCTGGTCAACTGAGTCAGTAGCTTCTGCAACTTTACAGTTAGCTGTAGTCTAGGTTAATTAATCTAATTTTGCTCTCTCATCCAATTCTGTTGCCTTTCCAGGATTTTTATATGTTAAGCAGTCATAAATCCAGAACAGATCCTGTTAACCTTCTACAGTTTACTGTCATTTTCTTCAGACACATTTTTCTGAATTTTGTCAAAAGTTTTTAAAAATACAGTTACACTGTATGGATGTATTTTCTTTCTGCACACACTCAGTTACTCTTCCAAGGAATTAGAACAGTCTGTTGACAAAGCCTTCCCTTTAGAATAGCTATGCTGACTCTTCCTTCATGAGAATGCATTATATTTTCAACCATTTCAAGTAGTGTAAAGCAAACTTCCTCATCTATAATTCTATGATCTATCTATAATCTATAGATATATGGAATCTATTATTATAGAATTATTATTATAGAATCTATAATTCTCTGAATGATTTTTAAAATCTATTTTAAGAAATTTTCATTTTTTATCTTCCATTCTTGT
>VZTV01044270.1:2907-23568 GCA_013400875.1 Anhinga rufa | reverse complement strand
ATCATCTTAAGTAATAGGATACCCATTATTTTAGCATTTTGATAATTTTAATTTTCAGTTCCTTCCTGGGCTAAAACCACATGGTCCCAACAATATGCAGCTATTAATTTAATCAAATTCCTCTTTTATGACACTTTGATTCTAGACAGTATCCGTGACTTCTTCACTGTAGAGAAAGAAAACCAACTTCCAACGTTTCTGTACAGCAGAAAGTGAAGCAAACATCTAATTAGATTTTTAAAATAATTTTAACTTTTTCAGTGGCCCTTTTTTTTGTATTTTGCTCATCTATTAACTCTTTCCAATGACTCTTTGAGAAACTCTCTGCTTCTGATGTGCTTAAAAAAACCACTAATTTTTTCTCCATTAAAAACTATATCAGGCATTATGATAATTATGTATTTAAATTGTCAGAATTTATGGACATCTATATATTTCTTGATAAGAAACAATACTAACTTATTGCAATAAAATATTTTGTGCTTTTAGCCTTTTTTTTAAATTCCTATGAAACTAGCTTCTTGATTTGTATGAATTTTATTTTTTGAACTTTAACATTTCTGTGATTCCCCCCCCACCCTTACAACATGAAATTTAACACATGGTCTCTACATCACATCTAGGTTCTATGCATTGGTCAGGACTAACTCAAGAGAGACTTTGTGCACTTTTCTGATTATTTTACTTCACTTGTTGCACCTAAAAACACAACCTCTTTATTATTCAGTTAACAGTATGGCTTTAATACCATATTGTGCTATAGTATTTTTTACTCCATTTTAATACAGGTTATCTACTTTGTGCTCAGTTTGTTTTCACTAACATTATATTCTATCATTCCTGTGCAGAGTACAGCAATATCCCATGGATTTTCTTTTTTCTACTAAGTTTCTTAGAAGTATGATGCACTAATATCTTCATTTACATGAAGGATTACAGTTTATCCATATAAATCATTTATATGTGCATGTTACTTGAATTCCACAAACATAATAAATTACTTGTCTCAAAGAAAGACCAAAGATATAGAAATAAATATGGCAAACAAATATAGCTGAAAAGAAATAATCCTCTAAAATGCATTGTTAACTCATGGAACATATTGTCTGTAGATAAAATAAAAAATAAATTTGCAGTCTTGTTAGAAGATATGGTTATAATTCTTTTATAATGTATATATAATTATAGTCCAGGACATGAAAATAAATAATGAAATAACTATTAACTGGATACTCCCAAGAAAAATAAACAGTGCTATTGGCAGATAACTCTGGAAGAGTGGACTACACTTTTCCTGAGTTTCTGTCCCTCTACCACCAAGCACAGAGCATTGGTCCTTATTAAAAGCAAATCTGAAATTTTACAAAGAAAACCTCACACAAATGTGAAAGTATATTTTTAACTAGTTCAGAGCAAAACATGATGACACGTTCATCTACCATTTCAATCAAACGTAATTTTGTTCCCTCATGACTAATGACTAATTAGTGAATTGCTTTTATGTCAAAATAACTGTTTCTAAATACGTTCTTAAATAGATACCATGATTGCAAAAAAATTACAACAGGAAAAAGGGAGCATATATCAACAACAGTGTTCCAGATTTTTTTCAGCCTGTGTATACATTGACTTGTGAAGACAAGACAGAAAGTTTTAGAGGAAGAGTTCCATGAAAATTTGTTATTGGGGAGAAAAAGGAAATAATTACTTGAAATCTCTTATATTTAGTGCTTCTCTAATATTTAGTGCTTCACAGAAAATATTTTGGAATAGTGAATCTGAGCAGATATGGTTACTTGCAAAGATACTTCCTCAGCTCTGTTTTCTTTGTTCTTTAAATTCTATACAAAGAGAGCTACTAGAGTTCAGCTGAAGTTAAAACTGGAGATAGACATGAACGGTAACAGAAAGGTTTCTATAGGTACACCAGCAAAAAAAGGAAGACAAAGGAAAATATGGGGACATAGGGACAAAGATATGGAAAAGCCATGTTGTAAAGTGACTTTGCTTTGTCAATGTTTATAGGCAAGGTCTGCTCTCCAGCCTCCCTAGTCCCTACAATGAGTAGTAGAGTCCAGGGTTGGAACTGCTACCTACAATATAGCAATATGAAGCCAGAGACCACTTAAGTAAATTAGATGCACACAAGTCCATGAAACTAGATGGGATGCCTCCAAAAGTGCTTAGGAGGCTTGTCAACATTGTAGTGAGATCTCTCTTATCTTTGAAAGGCTGTAGTGTCAGGAGAAGTCCTGATAAGAGAAAAAGATAAACATCACATCCCTCTTCAAGAAAGGCAAGAGAAGGATCTGAGGATCTACAGGCTAGTCTTCCTAATCTCAATCCGTGGGAAGATTATAAAGCAAATAAAAAAAAAGTTCACAATTTGGAGGGAGTTGTTGATCCACTGATAGGCATGACTGTCATTCATAGGAACCTTGACAGAATGGAGAAATACGTTGACAGAAACTTCATGAAGTTAAAGGAAGGCAATGAGAAGTCTGGCACCTTGGGAGGAATAATCCCATGCAACAGAATTGGTTGGGGACCGACTGGCTGGAAGCAGGCTTGCAGAGAAGGAGCTGTGCGTCCTGATGGACAGGTTGAGCAGGAGTCAGCAGTGTGCCTTTATGGCAATAAAGGTAAACCATACACTGGTCTGCATTAATAGGAGTGTAGAAAGGATGTCAAGGAAAGTGATTCTTCACTTTCACTGAGTATTATGAAAGCATAATTGAAGTACTGTGTGGGCTACCCAATAAAAAAGAGAGATGAACAAACTGCAGTAAGTCCAGTGGAGACCCATCAAGACAGTCAGCGGGCTGGAGCATGAGATATATGGACAGAATGAGAAAACTATTTTTAGGCCAGGAAAGGGGCTAATGGGCAAATCTAGCTGACCCTTTTCTTAAATGGATGGTTACAGAGAAGCCAGAGCCAGACTCTTTTCAGAGCTGCACGGCAAAAGGCAAGGGCCAATTAACACAAGCTGCACCAAAGGAAATGGGATTACATGTCAGGAGAAAAAAAATTGACATGAATGTGATCAAGAACAGGAACAAGTTGTGCAAAATATAAAAAACACTGATGCTTACACGAGTGTTGCAAATGCTTCCTTTACTCAACAGATGTCCCCTAGCGTAGAGCACATCTTTTGATGTTTGACTGGCCAGTCAGTCTTTGGTGTCTCTGCTTGAGACACCCAGCTAGTATAAACCACATTAGATAGTTACCTTAGTGTAAATTAAGCTAATTGTTTGATAGAAGTGACAATTATTTCATATTTCCAAAGACAACTAGTTGGCAAGAGTCAGATCAGACTCGTTTACCTCATTCTTTCCTCCCAGCTATTTTTTAAAAATACTGATTGTGGATGTTGGCAGGTGAAGACAAACTATTTCAGTCTGGAAAATTCATGCTATGAAACTGCCAACAAGCTGAAATAATGTGAGAAAACTCAAAAAAATTAAAAAATCCAAAGTAAATCAGTCTCATATTAATTATCCAAGGACATTCAACATGGCAAAAGAGGACACTCTTTCATATTAAATATTAATAGTCCGTTCTGTTTTAGAAAAGAAATGATACATTTTTCATCCACATCTTTTGAAAGCTGTTAGTAGATTGTCAGGGGATTAGATTTTCAAAGTTTGTTGACAAAGTATTTGTTTCACAGAGTGAAAGGTGTATGAAAGTTTAGTTGCATATCTTTTTTCTTCTAAATCCTTTATTCTTTGTGCAGTGGTTTGCAGGACAATGTACTTATAAACAACAATCTGAAGACAGCAGTGTCAGGGCCCTGAGGGCACTATAAGGTCTGACTGTCCCAGCCCACCTTCCCCAGGGCCTCTCCCCACCCTGGCCACTGCCCAGCACCCCATTTCAGCCCAGCCTGGGGCCATCAGTCCCTGCCCCAGGGACTGCTTTGTAGGATGCCGTTGTTTCCAGCTCCGCCACAGCTCTGCGCTGCCCAGCCAACAGCCCTGCTGAGCTGGGCCCACCCATGGGCTGACATCCCAGCCTGGCCTCAGCCCAGTCCCATCCCCACGGAGGTGCCTGACGCCTGGATCGGGTGGTGGGACGGGGCCTGGCTGTGACAACCTGACCTCCTGGCCCTGGGGAAGTCCCCACAGCTCCCATCCTCCAGCGAGCCGCTGCTCCACCCAGCGCTCTGAGAAGCAGTTGTATTAATACGGAATTTTTTGTATGTCTGTGATCATGACCCATAAATTTAAGGAATCAGGGAATGAAATGCACAAATACAGTTCCTGAGAACCTGCTCCCTTGTGTTCTGTGGTATTTGAGGGTGTACATGCATACTTTTGTGTTAGAAATTTTGTGTGTATTATAAGTGGAAGTAACGAGAGCAGATTTAGAAAATAATTGGAGTTTTTTCTCCTTCACAGCCAAATAATTTATAAATCTTTTACAGGCGTAAAATCATTCGTGTATAGCTGTAATTTTGGCAGCAAAATTCAAAAAACAATTATCTACATAAAGCCATGCAAATAACTTCTCTATTGAATGTCTTCTATGACCTTCACTCATCTTCATTATTTTTCTCTTCTAAGACATTTGAGATTCACTTTCCTCTGGACTTCCTCTGGTTTTTGTAAAGATCTGTAAGCACTGTTTTGCCAATATATCTGTATTTGCCATCCAAAAACAATCTACCCACCCAATTAAAACAGAGATTCATACAAAATCAATATTAGAAGTTAATATTTTGCTCTTACTGAAATAAGCAACCTTCTGCTTCAGCTAAAACAAAACACACACCATGACTCAGATTGTATTTGATTTACCTATTCAAAGAAGGAAAGCAAAATAAAAGCTGTATTTACAAAACTATTGGAAATATGACTTCATTTTCCACAACAGCTCATGTATTGAGGCACTCATCCAAGACAAGGTTGCCATAGAGTCTAACAGAGAGTTTTGAACTTATTCTAGATGTGACTCAACAGATTATCTTGACCTAAAACCAAGTTTCCACACTCTTCAGAGTATCTCAGTTCAGGATCCTGCTCAAGTTGTCCAGCAAAAACAGATTATCCCAGCCATCAGCGATGAGACCCTCTGTGCTGGGATGCCTGTTCCCAAAGAGCAGTGGATAGAGCACAGGCAAAAATATATGATCTCACCATTAGTAGGAAAAGCCTGACTGTGCAGGGTGTCTTGCCTGAGTTTATCTCAGCCTAAGCTGATTTTAATCTGTTTAGCAGTGATAGCAATTCCTAGCAATCAGGTACTTACTCCCTCAACTTGATCTATCTTCATTTCAGCTGATAACAAGTGATTATTCAGCATAGATTGAATTGTCTATGACCCTAAAATAAAATGTGGTATGAAAGAGAGCAGATAAATGAGGATACCAGAGCTCCTGGACTATGAATGTTAACCCTAAAAAAATAAAAAAAAATTAAAAAAAATCCTCAAACCAACACTTAATGGTTCTGGTCACTTCTAAACTAAACTCAAACACACTTCACGTTGATTGCCCCCATTCTCAAACACACATCTCCCAGAATTTGACTCCTACCCTAATCACTTTGGTAAAAGGTAGACTGAAAGCTGTTTCATGTTCTTCCTTTCTCTGAGCATCAAAACACAGACAAATAAATACTGCAGGATACATTTCAGTTTTGACAGAAACAAAAGAACAAAACAAAACCCCAGTAATCATTATGCTGATTCATTATTACAGATTTTTCTTATTTAATGCCATCACAGAATGTCCAGAATCTACTATACTACTTTATGTACAACATATAACATCAGTTCAATAAATTCCATGACATTTACTTTATACTTCACCACCAAACTGAAGTGACCATCCTGACTTTTCCTTGCCCTAGTACAAGAAATGGCAGAGCACATATCTTTGTTTTCTATGCGCATATGTGGACAGGTGACTAGCAATCAATATACAGGATGTGCTACTGTCTTGTTTTCCTGAACCTCTCCCTGTGAGATGAACTGAGCCACCTCCAGAAGCTTTTCCAGATTAAAAAACATTCAGCAAAATATACTGAAATTAGTAAATCAGGGCAGTCAAAACTATGTTTTGCTGTAGCTTCACTCATTACCTAACAAAGACAACATTCTCAGCTCTAGTTGAGCTGTTGTGCTTCTCTGTTTTACTCGTATCAGCAACACAAGGACACTGCATATATTTTCATGTAGACCCAGTTCACAGAATCATTCAATGGCTGAGGTGGGAAGAAACCAGTGCTAAACACAGGGGAAGGATCACCTGCCTCAACCTGCTGGCAAAGCTCTGCTTAATGAAGCTCAGGAGGCTGTTGGCCTTCTTTGATGTAAGGGCTGGTTCATGGTCCACTTGGTGCTCACCAGGATCACCAGTTCCTTCTCATCAAAGCTGCTTTCCAGCCAATTCAGGAAAGGCATTCACCTCCCATGTAATCACTTGAATTACTTCATAGCAGATAGCTGTCAGTGTGGGTCCAGAGTGAAACAAGAAATGGCAGTACAGGGCCCTCTTGAGTGATTAGAGTATTCATCTATTGAGGGAAGGAACTGGGTGCTAGCATAGCTTAAAATAAAGTATTATTTTATGAATATAATTTTCATTGTACAAATCTCTGCTTTGAATATCATACATCTGGAAAACTGTGAAACCATGAACCTAGAAGTCTGGAGTACTGGGGAATGGTGTATATCAGGATACATGGAAAAATTTTGATAGTAGGACCTTAACAGCAGGTTTTAGTCACCAGAAAAAGAGATTAGGAAGAAAATCTAACTTCACAAGTGGCCTAGAGGGCTCAGCATAAGCCAGTTGGCTCAAACACAGAAAAAAAAAAGATGAATAAATAGCACATGGGTTTTGTCAGGGATTGTGATATTTTAATTGAACTAACCTGTAAGAAAATTGCTCACCACAATGTAGCCAACACTGCCAATGTGGCAATTATTTTCAATTAAATTTTCTCTCATAAAAGTCATCAATTGACCTGTAAAATGTAAACATATCCTAGCATTCATAAAGCAACAACTTGGACTCAGTTTAGTTTCAATCCTGAAAAGTAATTATTTTCATCTCATTTTGAAATCTACAAGCTTGGTGGGACGTTAAAGCCCACCTAGCCAATTCGTAAGAAGCAAAATTCATTCAATGAGGAAAGGTCCCTGTTTGCCTGGGCTTGTAACTGTAATGCAATCTCTCAAATGGCTGAATGACACCATGACTAGAACAAAGCTGGGCTGGGCACTGAGCAATGCACTGTACTATACCTTAGCGTGTATGCACTGCACTGGGTGCAACTAATAAAAAGATATAGGGAATGAAAGGTCTGTCTCCCTCCCCATGTGCAAATAAACACCACATTTACACAGTCAAAAGCAGTTCAGAGTCTGATCCTTAGTATTTCCATCTTCATTACAGTCACATTTCTGCTTCTAGAGCCAGATCTCATCAGATTCTAAATCATTCTGATTGTGCTATTTTCCATATTTTACAAGACCTTTTGCAATTCTGTAGTTATTGATGTTAACTACAAAAAGAATAACCCTCAGTTTCTCCAGTAATGAGTTATCCCATGATATTATCTCCCCAGACCCTGAGGGTGACTTTGAAAAGAATGCTAGTTATCTCTAATGGAGATATGTAAACAGATGTTATATTTGCCATCTGATTAAGCTTTTCAGAATGATCATTAAAGTCACTTACCCATATGGAACATCATATGTAGCTACTGTTTAACTGGGCAAAGCACATTCCTTGGTCTGAACAGAATATATGATCTGTGATAGCTAAGGAAAGACTAGGAATCTGAACTATATTTTTTCCGTTCTCCTCTGGAAATAAATTAGTGTTATCTGAATGAAACTGTTTTCAAAACCTCTATCTCATCTGCGCCAGAACAGAGAGTGTGTGCAGATAATCAAGAATATCTTATGGTTAAAATAACTAAATCATTCCCTTGACTGCTGGCTTCGACCCCCTCTTCTGCCAAAGTGTTTCTATGTTCCACTGGGGAAGCCATTTAAAACAACATTAACACATGTGGTCATTGCATATGCCTAATTTTCTCACTATTCAATTTGAAAACATTGGGTCTAATTTGCAGCAAGATCAAAAAAAAAAACCCAAAACAACAAAAAATGCAGCTGATGTCAAAATGGATTTTCTTATATACTTCATGTGCTTTATAAGGCTGAGCAAATCCTGAATTATCAAGCGTGGATAAACCAAGCATCCAAAATTAGCGTGAAGGTTTTAGGTTTGTTTTTTGTTTGTTTGTTTTTTGTTATTTCTCTGTGCTCTAGTTTGCCCCAGAGTTCGTTATCAAGTGATCATGTTTCCCTCTCCCTTACTGGTTACTTAGCTGCCCTCTCCTTACCCTTCCTTTCCCAGAATTCATCTAGATAGATGGATTCATATAATCACTAACACCCAGTTTCTAAGCTGCTTGGTCTCAAAATGTAGCTGTGTTAACACAGTGCTGTTCCCCAGCTAATACAGTCTGGTTCTCAGTTTGGCTTATTATTCTGGGGCATAAAAAAGAAAGACCATGCTTTCAGTTCCAGTGCACAAACATATCCAAGGATGGAGCAGTTGTTACAGTGAAAGGCTGACTTCATCTTGGAGCTAATCATGCTTAATGCCTGGGAGAACAGTACCCATGTACTTTGGTGAGCAGGAGGAGCAGTAAGAACCTTCAGCATGTGCAAGAAAAATTAGCTCTTTGAAGACTTAATTATTATCTCCAGCAAATATATGGAGAGCCTGTGTGAATTCTGGATTGTAAATCAGCCAAATTTGTTGCATTTTTAGAAGGGCTACCCTTCTAAAAGGCTCTTCTAGAAGTGCTGGAATATCAGGAATACAGAAAGGAATTCCAGGCCTAGTTAGTTATTTTTGAAAATAGATAATGACTTTTCACTCCATAATATCAGACCATAAATGACTCAGTCATTCTGGCTAAAACTGTGAAAACACAGAAACAAAGGATAAAATCAATTAGCCTGGGACACAGAAACAGCCTGGAGAATTTTAGATTAACATGTAAACTTTGTCAAAGTTACAGACTGAAACGTGATTGTACAGGTAGACTCAAGCAATTCTAATAGTAGTAGGTGTTATCAGTTCTGTATACCACACTCAGCTGTGATAGATTTGACAAAATATTGTAAGTACTTTCTCCAGTTAAGTATCTTTGTTTTGACTAAATCTCTAATTTACCCTAATCAAGATTTTTGCTTAACATACACTTATAATAAATGTTTCCTATATAAAATATGTAATTTGTTTATTATAGCATCAATAATATAAAAAGAAATATTGACTTTTTTTCTAAATCCACTTGATTCGATTCCCAGAATGCGTGCTGCATAGGGTGTAGGTTCCTTTGTCCTCCTTGCAGCTGCTCCTACTGGTTCTGCTCTCCTCCACCTCCACCTTTCCCTCCTTCACTCTCTACATCAGCTCATTTCAGCCTCCATTCCACAAGTTTCTGATTATACTCCCATTCCTCTGGCTCAGACATCTTGACACTCACGTCTTATCATGTTTCTGCTATTATAACTACATCTGTCATAAGAGAAAGGCATTTCCCAATCCTCCTTCTTGCTCACATTTAGATAATATTACAGATACTGAGAAGTACATTATTGTACCTTCACCAAGAGATTCTTTAATGAAAACTAAGTTAGCATGTCTGTTACAAGATACTTCAGCATCCGACTGAGGGTTGATAAACATATTAAAAGGAAGATAAGCTAGCCAAGACACTTTTAAACACAGCTTCCATGGGGCTGTAAAGGGGAAACCAGCCACCAGTCACCAGTGTATCTACAACTGAATCTAGCAAATTCATGTTAATTAATTTTTTTACTTCATTAAAGAAACTAGATTTGCAATTTAATAGGCCTGGGATTTTATTTCACACCCTTGTCCTGTGGCAGTCCAGAGTCTAAGTATCTTAATGACAGTATGTAACCCATTAGCACAGAATTTCATTTATTATACTCATATTGATATTAAAAGTAATGAGATAAAGTGCATAATAATAAAACCAGCAAATAAATAAACATGGGTTAGATGTAGAACACATTACTTCTTTTAGAACCTTCAAAATATTTTATAACTTTTTTTGAGGGATGCCTTCAAATATGGACAAAGGATGGTTACTATTAAATATACATTATTGATCACCCTTGATTTTGGTTTTGAGCAGAATTGTGACAATAACTCATTCTAAAAAAAAACAGATGAGTCTATGTTATTGTAACTGGTACACCTGACTGATGATAATTTTTCCCCCTACTGAATATTCTTAATGACAACATCAGATTTCATTATATTGTGGTGTTAGTAAATAATAAAAAAAAATAAACAAGGGAATATGAGTTTCCAAACACAAAGCTGTTTCATTTAGTGAGTCTGTGCTGGCAAAGTCTCTGCAGTAGTATGTGTTAAGACCTGAACTTCAGCAAATACAGAACAAAACATGAGATGAAAGTCTGGGCTGTACCTCTGAGAGACCATCTACATAGCACGGGCATCATTAAAAGGAGCTAAGCTCAAATCTGAAGCATGCTAATTGCCTGGCACTAGTTCTCTGTGTCATTCTGCCCTGAGTGCCTTTGTGCATCCAGGTTAAACCCCACTGCCAAGGGGAAACTGCAGAAAGGCACTGGGAAGGTGGCATGATGTTGTTCGCCTAAGGAGCCAAGCAGTCCACAGGAGCTATTTTGGTCCATTTCCCAGTTCTTTGAGATGCAATTCATAAGCCTGAGGCATTGAACCTTCAGACAAATTTACTCTCTTATACCAGAGCCCTTGCCACAGAAAAAATCTGTGCAACTTACAGTAATATCCCTGCCTGCCTATGGACAGTGACACTGCATGTAATACCTGAAGCCCACAGCTATGCTGTGTGTATAATAGCACGCTTCAATGCACCAGTCTCGCCAGAAGCCCTGTTTTCAGTAAGATTCCTTATGCCAGCATTCGCAAACATCCCCAGCACTAGGATCTTACAGACTTCCTAGCTCAATGGAATCCTGTGCCCGCTACAAGTGATGTGGCGTTTTGTATAGGTAGAATCAAGCAATTCTAATAGTAGTAGGTGTTATCAGTTCTGCATCTTTCATCAGTTCTATTTTTTTTTAAAGTTCTGAGGGTTACTTGTCACCCAGAGTCAGGGGCTATAAGATCCAAATGAAATATCTCATCTACTGCTCTTGTAGTACACAAATTTAGTTTCCCCATCATATCAAGCAAGTTTCTTACACAAAAGAAATTTAAGAATACTTTGAAGTCCAGACTTCTCAAATTAAGTTTTCTTCCTTACTAATAGTTAACACCTGATGTGAAAACCATTTTTAAATTCCTTTGATCCCAGTCAATGAATTATGGCAGATTATTAAGAACAGTTCTATTTATACAAACTGCATTTACATTTAAATTAACCTTATTAAATGCAACTTTGATTATTTTTACCACTAATATACCAATTTAAAAATTCCTTATTAATTTCTTTTCTGACCAAATGCTTTTAAAAAAGGCAGCCTTGAAGTAGTTTTCGAAAATTAGATACAACAAATCTGAATAAATTTTGCAAAAGTACTAATCAAACATAATGATTCATTAAGAGCAGTTTCAAATGATTTAAAATATAAAACCTGACGCTTCCCAAGATGGTCTTCATAAATAATATTATCTTTGCTATACATTTATTTTAAAAGTGACTTTAATGAGTGATTGATCTTTTTTCCCCCCTCTTCTGAAGAGTTCCCTTAAAGTGTTGCTCCCAAGTGCCAACGCAGTACATGAATATTTAAGGTTCATGCTACTCCATCAGTCTCCTGAAACAGTTTTAATGAACACAGGGAATACACTTGCAACAGAAACTTTCCAGGTTTCAAAAATAAATTTTAAAATGCAATAATTTTATCTATCAATTTTTGCATATAAATACCTGTATATGCCAGCTTGTGACCGCTTAGTCAATATTCACTGATTGTACAGACACTCAACCCAGACCAAAACAGATACATTGGTGAAAATATATTTTCAAGTGATTGCATACTTGAAAAGGTCACTGTACAGGCTACAAAGCACTACAAAAATCACAAAACAAGAATCAAAAACTAAGCAAAAGCAACTTGTATTTTTCAATATTGTACACTTGCCCTAGAAATAAGTTTGCCTGTAAAACTACACCTGTTATAGTAAGAGAAAAATTTTCAAAACCATTTAGAAAATTAGAAGCCCATATCACATTCCTAAATATCTTCTCCAAAATAAACTGGGCAACTGTTGATTTTTTTCGTACATTTCCTCACTTGGCTTCAATATTTTCTACACTTAAAGATACTCACTTCCTATTCCTCCACAGACTGCAAGAATTAAACCAAGAATGGAAGTTTTCTGGAAGTTCACTGCTGAGATTAGGCATGTGACTCAAAAAATGGAAAGTGTGCAAAAGAGCTAAATCTAACTTACAGTTACATAGTATCTGCAGGAAAAAAATAGTAAGAGTAATGGTAAAAAAAATAAGTAAGAATAAGAGGCATGGAGTAATTTAATATACATTAAGCAAAGATTGGAGCAAGGAAGGATTAAATCAGATCCCAGATATTAACAACAGAGAAAAAACTAATGCCAAATAAATTAGAAAAGATTATAATGACAATAAGTGGCCTAAAAATCGCTAGGTAAAGTAAATAAATGAGATATGTTCGGTGGCAGAGCAATGATGACTTTTTGGAGATGTTTTTTCCACATCAATCTCACAACAGTTTTCTCCTTTTCTGGGCTCAATTAGGGCCAACTGAACCAAACTGGAGACTGACATTTGTAAAGAAAAAAATCAGAAGGAAAAGCCCACAGCTGACATCCAGACAACCACTACAAGAATTTAAGCATTGGAACAGGCTGCCCAGAGAGGTTGTGCAGTCTCGGTCCTTGACGGTTTCCAAGACCAGGTTGGACAAAGCCCTCAGGTCTCTGAAATCATTATTGACCCACATTTGAGCAGAAGCGTGGACTGGAGTCTGCCTAAGAAGGGCTCTAAAATCTGAACAACAGGGTATATTTGCTGGGAATCCTAAACACCAATATATGAGTTTGAAACATTTATAGATTTATCTATATAGAGAATAATATTTGAGATATCAGAGATGTTTTCTGTAATATACATACATACGTAGTGTATTTCTGTTAGAATACTCTCCACCCAGCTTGCTGCTTTTCTTTTTTCCTTTTTTCTTTTCCCTTACCCATTTTTTCCCCCAATATTTCATACTGTCATGGTTTTAGCTAGGATAGAGTTAGTTTTCTTCACTGTAGCTGGTGCAGTGCTGTGTTTTGGACTTAATATAATAATAATACTGATAACACACTGATGTTTTGGTTGTTGCTGGGTAGTGCTGAACTAGTCAAGGACTTTTCCAACTTCTCACGCTCTGCCGAGTGCACAAGAAACCGGGAGGGGAGGGGGCACAGCCAAGAGAGCTGATCCAAACTGGCCAGAGGGATATTCCATACCATATGACGTCATGCCCAGTATATTAACTGGGGGGAGTTGGCCGGGGGAGGCAGCAATCGCGGCTCGGGAGCCAGCAGCGTCAGTCAGCGGGTGGTGAGCGGTTGCGTCACTTGTGTGGTTATATTTTATCATTTTTGTTTGTTTGTTTGTTTGTTTGTTTGTTTTTCTTATTTGGGCTTCATTTCTCTCTCTCATGATTTTCCTTTTAATTATATTATCATTATTGTTATTATTATTATTATCATAATCATTATTATCATTACCATTATTTCTATTAGTATTTTATTTTAATTATTAAACTGTTCTTCTCTCAACCCATGAGTTTCCTTTCTTATGCTCTTCTGATTTTCTCCCCCATCCCACAGGGGTGGGGGGAGTGGGCTGTGTGGTGCTCAGTTGCTGACTGGGGCTAAACCATGACACATACTCACAGAGATATTTGTCCTTCTACTTTCTTTGCATTTTATAAGGCTGATCTGGACTGCAGATTCCTGATCTGGATCTCAAATACTTTCTAATTCTTCACAATCTCATTCCATACAATTTTTTGCATTCTGTACTTTTGAGCTTTTTGTGTAAGAAAGTTTGCCTTTCTGTTCCCCAGTAGTTGTGTGACTCCCTTTTAAATTTCAAAGGTGAAATTATGACCACTGGGACAGAACATTTTTCCAAGTATTAAGTTTCACACTGAAGCATGTGTTGCAAATAATCTCTGTGTTTTGTTTCAATACAGAGATTAAAGAGAAACTGCATTTGCTCATAAAGGCCAAATCATGCTGCTGGTTTTCCAAGATTAATATCTAAAATCTCACAACCTCCTTGTTCAGGAATAATGAAGTGATATCTGATTAGAAACATGTGCAAAAATAATCTAGATGAAGGAATGAGTCACACAAAGGTGTCAAATCATCAGACAGAGTCAAGTAATCTGGGTGCCAAATTTTGGCTGAAACCAAGATACATCCAACTGTGCTCTGACTTGACCAGTGCTTGCACAATAGTTTGAATGACTGCAAATGTGCAACACACTTTCTCTTTCAATACAAGACGGAGTTCTGAATTCTAAAAAATATTTGTGCAGATAAAGTGTTTCTTTATCCTGCCCTTTCATACTTCTGATCTGACATAACAGGATTGTTCTCAGAATTATGAATATATTTAAATCTTCAGTTCTCTATATTATTCAAGCAATGAGACTCTAAAGAAGTATGAATTCTCTGGATCCTGCCACAGCTGTTGCATCATAAACCTGTCATACAACCTCTCCATAAAAAGAAAATCAGAAGTAGGTAAATATTTAGCAAGATAGTGAAAGTTTATGTTTCAGTAGGGTTTCCTCAAGAACGGTGGTTGAACTATTCATTTCAAACTTTCCCAAACACTCCAACAAGAGAGTATGTAGCTTAAGTAAACAGGGAGGTTAATGACTTTATCTGGATAAAATTTAAAGAGATCAAAACCAATGCCTTTTTCACAAGGTTTTATCATACAGTTAAATCTGGACAACCAGGGTTTGTTTATCTGATATTTTAATACAAATAAAAAATTGCTGTTAAGGTGTCCTGACGAGGAAAGTAAGATGCAAATAAACCTTGATATGAAAATAAATCATTGCCGGTTGCAGACATTTCAAGGGTTAATAGATCTATAGCTTATGCTGGAATTCTGAAGCCTCAGTGTCTGTTCATAATGCAGTTATTTAACTTCTCCTTATGTTATCTGTTAAGTTTTACACTGCAGAATGGATGCAGGTACTTTATGACCTGGTCAAAGCTGGTTTACACTGCTTGTCTGTGAATCAAGCTACTCTGTACAGCTGACACCTCAAGTAACGTTATGTAGACAGGAGATCTGCAGGTGCTGTATAAAAGACAAAATATTATTACTAAGTCCTTCCACTTATCACTGTGGTCTGTGACTTTGGTACTCTTATTCCTCATATACCTGATGCATACTGGTTTTACTCCTCTCAAAAAGGAAAAAATACCAATTTCAGATATACCATTTCTTCTAAAAGTAAAGGAAATGCTTCAAATTAGAAGAGATTATGATTTCATAGAACTGCAATATCATCACCATGAATCTGGTCATAGCTGGATTTCTGGTCACGGTCTCTGTCACCAGAGCTTCTGAGGCAGCCGTATGGAACAAAAACCTGGAAAGGCACATGTTTTGCTTCCATCCCTTTTTGCTTTTTTAAACTGTTATTTCTCCCTGCAATACTCACTCCCGCTGCAGATGGTATCACAGCAAAAGGAGCCCTCTCCTTTCTTTCCTTCTCCTGGAAACAGCAGGCCACCCTGCAGAGAGCTTGTACAAAAGTGATCTGGCATGTTTTTTAATACATGAATTGATCTGTCAGTTGACTCCTGCCCACACAAATGCCCCATTATTTGCCACATTTTCTGCTGCTGTGGCCCAGAGGTATCATTCCTGACACTGGCTGTAATTCGATGTTTCTGTTTAAAGACATTTTAATTCTTCGTGAAAAATTCTGTTTCACAGTTTTGCATAGGGAAACTGTCAATATATATGACAAAATGAATCACAAGGAGGACAAAGGTTTTCTTAAAAATATGACCTAGGTCTGCAAAATAATTGGGTTTGGTTTTTGGATATTATTACATTGCCTTTCTCCATAATCCGGGTAAAACCTGATCATTGCTACATTGGTTGCAATAGAAAAGTAACATATTTAATTGTCTATATTGAAGCTAGTCAAGTAAAACAATGCACCCAGTTAAGCTGCGACCTTCTGTTTATACACTGCTAAAAGCTTCCATCTAAAAGACACAGCAGCCAGCATGTTAATTGTTTTAATTATGAAGTACAAGTAGAATACACAGACACCGACTTCACCATTTCAAAGAGCATTACATTTAGGTAAGTGAAAAACAATTATAGGAAATTGCTTCAAGGATGACATTATCCGGTGGAAAAATAGGGGGAAGGGAGAAAATTTAAAAATACCCCAATTGGTATGCTTCACCCCAATACCTTTCCAGCGGCCTACAACTTTCTTCCTCACCAAAAAGGGTCCCATTCCCACTTCTCTCAACTAGAGCTTGTATGTCACTCATCCGTTAAAAAAAAAGACATGAAAAATATTTCAGCTAACACTTGACCATTCTCTGTTAAACTAACTGTAGTGGCTACAGAAGCCACAAGATGGCACATTGTTTGTTCCCTATTTCTCACAGTATAAACAAAAGATTGTGTTAGGAACCAGCAGGATGAACTACTGCAGCTTTATTAGCCCCGTTATCTTTTCAGCAACAAACACTTTTCTCTGAGTGTAACGTCTAAGATTTTAATTGCAGCAACTATTGAAGTTTCAGGGGAAAAATACAATTCAAGGGCATCAATCCGACCTCCAGGAAGTATACTCATATCATGGCAGTGAAATATCACTGCTTTTACCTAAAAGCCCACTGCAGTGTGTTCGCAGACATGTTTTGGTTAGTATAATCTGACTACAGTAAACAAAACAGATTTGTGAAGCTATTTAAATTATCAAAACACTAGTACAACATGCAAATCACAGTGAATTTTGTGTATAACTTGCTTCCAATCCCTCAAATTCCTTTATTGAATACATTCACCACTCAGGCAATATTTAGGAATCCTACACACCTTCATCATTACTACAGCACCATTGATGTCCACCCTGTTTTGTGAACACATTTTCATCTCCATGAAAATTACCTGAAACATGACAGGTGATACAAACAACTCCATGGAAGCCCTATATGAGGAAAGACAGTCACGTCCATTCCCATGACCTCATTCCCAAATCCTACTCAGCATTTGAGATGACCACAACTAATTTTATTTCATGAAAGTTTTCAGGGCTTGATCTAGAGCTTTATTCTGTATTGGAATGAAATGGACATTTCTGGACTAGGGAGGGTGGGGGGAAGCACGACAGTGACTACTTTCAACTTAAGTACATCTCTGTGATCCTTTTTGCCATCCTCAGTATGAACTCCTCCTTCAGCTTTTCTAGACTCACTTCCCAGTATCATACAGTGGTTTGGTATCACACTTGTCCCAGCTTCACACACTGAAAACTGTGTCCTGAAGACAGATATGAGAAACTTGAAAGTAAACACCAGCTTTGCTTCTACAATAGTTCACACTAGACCAGGATGCCCAGAAAGGCACTCTTTTAGACAAATAAACATTGACTATAAAACTACAAATGTCTCTTCCAAGTGTTTTGCAGGCTAATTTTACTTTTAACACAAAGAATATAATTATGGAATGTATCTATAAACCCCTTTCAAGTGAGCTAGCAAAGCAATACTCCAGCTCCCTTAATAAAATCTCCTTGAGCTGCAGTGTTTCTAGGTTTCAAATATTAAAGCTACATTTTATGTGGTGCTTATCTACCACAGTGACAGGATTCTAAAAGACAGTATCCAATTCAATCCACAGCAGTCCCATCTACTGCTTATTGATGTTCCTAAGCTTGTGTAAAATTATATAGTTGGTTTTTTTTTTCCAGCCTGGGAATATTCCTCTGGTTTGGATTTTATTAAACCTAGTAATCTAAAAAGCTAAATTTGTCTTATACAAGTCAACTGCAGTCAAATACTAGAGAAGAGCTTCCTGAGATGAAATGCTGTCCTCCAGCCCTACCCCTTCTGATCTCTTCAGCAGAACTTTTGCACCCTAAAAGGACAGGGCACAGCTACAAGTTCTTACCTTTACCATATTTTTTTCTAGAATCAATTCTTAAAGTTCACCAGTAACTTGTACGTGATGAAGTGATACAGGGACATAAGTATTCAGAAAATCGTTTGGTGCACACTATTTATAATTACTAAATGTGTCCATCATTCTTAATGGTGTTAACCTAGGTCTCTTGTAATATTGACCTATGTGCATTTAGTATAGAAGTAGTCCAGAAATGTCTATATGACTAATGACCTCAATATAGTACATTAAGACTAGTTTTTAAGGCAGTTGCAGTTTCTGCATCCAGAAGACAACTGCTTTGTACATATAAAACAAAATAAACACTCTTTTATTGTCTCTCATTCTTTGCTTTTGAAACTCCCTACTTTGGAACTTCAAAAAACAAAACCAGAAAGCAAGATGAAGATAATGAGAGCAGTGGAAGACTCAGGGAGAAGAGGAAGAAAGACTGTATTTCTTACCATAAGGGTTTGTGGTGGCCGGGAAAGATTTATGTAGTAAAACAATTATAGATAGTAGTTTCCTTTCCCTATCTAATTAGAGTAAAATTACATTAAGAAATTGAATACATTTTTTATTCCATTCAATTCTTTAATAAGGGACACTAGTGTTCAACAAACTGCAATAGCTAGAAGGAAAGACCTACTACATCAGGCTGCTTTCAAACATAATTCATATGGAGTAGCTTCAAAACACAGATATTTTTGTACACAACTGCTAACATGGCATGCTGCATGCAATCAATTGCAAGTTACATGAAAAATAAAATGCTTAATTTCTATCCTGATCCCCCCTGGTTAAAATTACACCCCGCAAGGATTTTATGGCAGGCACTCAGATTAATTTGAGGCTAAATACATGCACTCTCCATGGTGAATACTGACCTCTCAGGGGAGCTAAAGACTGGAAAAGTGAACATAAAATATGACATGTACACAACATACACATAACAATACATGATCATTAAATCAAAATTGCTGCTATCATGATAGCATTTGTGAAAGCAAAACCTGGGTTCACCAGTTAAAGGATTCAGGAGAGACCTTATTTCAACAAGGAAGGAATTCCCTGAGTTATCAGACTTCAAGGAACTTTAAATATCAGATTTTGAATGTGCGCAGTGATAAAGGCCTATGGAGAGAAGGTGAGAAGGGCTCCAAACTCATTATGAAGCACAATTAAAACCAGTCTCATTTGACTGTCAATAAGATAGTAATTTCTCTTGCTCAGAGGAAAAAAAACAAAAAATCATAGGAAAAAGTCACCTAAAAGGCTGTTTCCAGGCTGAACTTCTGCTGCCCATTAAAACACATGGTATTGCAGGTGAAATACCTGCCAAGATTAGAAAAGATTACAGAAACAAACCACTTGTGCTGTTTCATGAGTTCCTGGGGCTAATAATCCAAGTCCACAAGGCATGACAAGCAGCAGAATATAGTCATCCTGATCTTAGTAAAGCAGACTGAACTTCATCATGAGAAGACAATTTGATTCATCACTCTCTAACCAAGGTTCCCAAAGCAATAAATCCAATCACTTACCGCTATATGTTCATTCCCAAACAAATCTTAAGTAGAAATCTTTAAAAAGGGCTGGTCTAAATGTATGCATACCTTCTCTAAGGCATGATTAGCCTGCTTATGTTTGACAGTTTCTTTTTTCACCTGACATTTTCACCATCTTTTTCTCCTTTTTTTGTGCTTCTCACAGGCTCTTCTAAGCATACTGCAAACTGAATAATATTATGATTTTTAGAAAAATTTACTTAAACCAGAATAAACATAATTTTCCATTCTCAACTATCAAAAGTCATGATAAAAACCATGGTCTGCTAAAAAAACTCTTGTGTTTAAACCTCAGTAGACAGGTAAGCACCACACAGCTGCTCACTCACTCCCTCTCAGTGGGATGGGGGAGAGAATCAGAAGGGTAAAAGTGCAAAAACTCATTGGTTGAGATAAAGACAGTTTAATAGCTAAAGCTGCTTGTGCAAGCAAAGCAAAACAAGGAATTAATTCACTCCTTCCCATGGGCAGGCAGGTGTTCAGCCATCTCCAGGAAAGCAGGTCTCCATCACGCGTAACGGTGACTTGGGAAGACGAACGCCATCACTCCCGATGTCCCCCCTTCCTCCTTCTTCCCCCAGCTTTTATTGTTGAGCACAACAGCATATGGGTATGGGACATCCCTTCGGTCAGTTGGGGTCAGCTGTCCTGGCTGTGTCTCCTCCCAATTTCTTGTGCACCCCCAGCCTACTCGTGAGGAGCAGAGAAGGCCTTCATGCTGTGTAAGCACTGCTTAGCAGTAATGAAAACATGCTTGTGTTATCAACGCTGTTTTCATCACAAATCCAAAACATAGCACAAATCCAAAACATAGCACTATGAAGAAAATTAACTCTACCTCAGCAAAAGCCAGTACAAAACAAAAAAACCTCAAC
>VZTV01044269.1:0-16754 GCA_013400875.1 Anhinga rufa | reverse complement strand
GTGACTGGAGGAGAGATGGCTGAGAAAACCCAGTGGAAAGGAAGTTCATTTGCAGACTTCAGTTCTTTCATGGGCCCTTTTTTGCCTTGAATGGTTTCTAAGAATAGAAATCAAAATGCTGCCATGTGTTTAAAAAAACCCATACACCCTCTAACCAAAACAAAAAGGCAAAACATCATAAAACTCTTCTTATACATCCGTTTACTCTTCTTGTAGCAGGGTGTGAGAAAATTACAGGAGGGAACAACTAAATATTATACTTTATTAAAAACTGAATGATAGAGGCCCTCCTTTATAGCCTGTTTGATGTTACTTTGCCTGCAGCTGAAGTCAACACATCCTTTCCAAGCAGCAGTGGGAACTATGAAATTTTGAAGATGGGGCTTATAACTAAGGGTTGCTGAGATGGTTTCCAGTGTTGCGTTTGAGCTTGCTAAGATGGTGGGTGGGTGTTGTGAAAGGACATATGTGGCCTCCCATGAGATGATGGGGGGAGATGCAAGCCCTGAGGTGGGAGGTGGTATTCCCACTGGTGGCAGCTGTTAGACCTTCTCCTTTGGCGTTCCCATTGCTGCTGTCTCACATGTGCCTCCTGGCTATGTGCTTCTCCTCTGGGTCTATCAGGGAGAGGAGAAATGGTACTTTCCAGCTGCTCAGGACCTACCACAGCCTGCACTCGAGTTTGACAATATCAGATGCATCCCTTTGTGGTGGAGCATTCGAAGGGCACGACAGGACTTGTGTGTCCCTGAGCCATGTGGGATTTCTGCAGGTGACAGGGCTGCCTCTGTGCTGTGGGGGAGGAGGAGGAGGCAAGGGCTCAGCTGCTCAGGCAGTCAGAGATGTGAGGGTTTTTTAAGCAGTTAGGCAAACTGATGGAGTTAAAGCATCATCTTTGCAAGTTTGCTGAATATACAGTTGGAGACTTTTCCATCATAGTGCATGGCATAGGGAATGAGCAGAAAGGCTTAAGCCTAACTGTGATTTTAGGCTTTCTCTTTGGCCAAATATCTTCATGACTGGCAATTGTCCTCTGGCAGCCTCTGTCTTGCAGTTTTATGCTAATCAGGGTGTGTTTTGCAGGAGCTGAACCTCTCAAAGCCTTACAGCTGTGGCAACAACCTCTTTGCCTGTATTTGTTGGTCTTCTGGGTGGGGTATAGAGGGAGCTCCAAGAAAAAAACTACACANGAAAAAAACTACACAGTTGTAAACAGTTAAGATCAAAATTAGGAATAGAATTGAATGAGATTCAAGTGTTTTGTTTTATTTTGTCCCCTGCTTCTCCCAGGAAATTCGCTGTGGTTTCTAGCTCTTGTGTGCAGCATTGACTCACTCAAAATAATAATTTTAAACATTGTGGTGAGATAGAAGGTTCTACTATATGCTATCATAGAGGTCTTCTAGTTGTAGATACTTTGTATGTCTGTGCTTACTATAAGGGGACAAGAGTTACAATGCATATATTTAATTATAGTTAATGAAAAACTGTCAAAAATAATGTATGAAGATAAATGCAGTATAATGTGAGCTTTTCCTTACAGGCCTAATTAGTTGGAGTGCATTTGTTTTGAGGTTGGTTTTTAATTTTTTTTTAAATGGAGCAGTCCATTGGAAATTTTTTTTAACAGGGCCTTAAAATATGTTTTTTTTTGAGAAATAAGGTGATTTAAGTCACTTGCAAAGTTCAAGTTTATATGTGAATGCACCATAAACATAGCTGCTGACAATTCCTTTTAAGGAAAATTAAATCTGAAATTATTTTTGTAATTTTAAATATTGCATTCAGGGCTGGCATTTATGCTGTATGGTTTTGATTGGGAATGAATGTCTAACTCAAGGGAACAGTCTGGCCCTCTGTAAAGCAAATGTCATCTTCCACTCCAAAATGCAAGCGGTTTCAAGGAAAAATAACTGCCAATTGGCCAATGTGCAGCAAGCTGCTTCAGTTTCTCTTTGGTGGAGCTGGGCTGCTCCTAGTCACAGAAAGTAAAGAAAGGTTCTTTGCAATTAGCCAGAGGGACCTACTGAATCTTTTCTCTTTCACAATACTCCACCAGTATGTTCCTGCTCAAACTCATGAGTGTTGTACCTCACTAAGGTCATATATTACAGCATATACAAGTGCCATTTCTGTCCAGTGGGTCATGAAGTTGCCAGTTTTATGGACAATTGCAGCAGAGAGCTGTCTTCTCTTGGGCTATATATTTAGACAGCACTTCCAACACTGATTATATGTTTTGTAGATTTGAATGTTGCTTTTTTCATTTGATCTCACTCAGACTTTGCTGGAATATCAGGTTCTTTGAAAAGCTTCATGCCTGGTACTTCTAAAATGAATTGTAAATTTTCAAACAAATTTACAGTGAAGATTTTTTCTGGCCATTGAATTACAGAGTGACATCCATATGAGCACAATTCGTGCACATTTTTTCACTGATGGTCACATAATATTTGACTTCCCAAATATGACTGGCCTGAAAAATAGTAGGACCTGAAACAGTCCTAGATATATGAAAAACTGGAAAGTGACCCTTCTTAAAATCTGATATTGTGGGATATCTGAATTCTTCCACCTCTGCCAAAGGAGGTCATTAATAATCCTGCTGAGATGCATAGCATTAATTCTAAACTTTACATAAACCTGTAACCTACTATATGATGAATGATTGTCATCAGATGGTTTACCCATAGGATAAGTCTTGGGTAGGAAAGAGAACTGGTTCTTGCAAATGAATGAGGAGCTAAAAGAGGGGAGGACAGGTGAAGTGAAGAAGAGAGAAATACATCTATATATGCCTTTGATATCTTTCCTGCTATGGCCTCCAGTGATATTTTTGAGTTTTCAGTTGTTTTGCAGATTGAACCAGAAAATATTTCTGAAATCTGGGAAGGCTGTTATAGGATGAAAATTAGATTTCTGCTTTTATGCTGAGTTACCTTGAGATGCTATGTCTTTTTGTATTAGAAATACAGCTTTAAACCATGTTTGATCAGTTGGCTCTCAAAGGTCTGCTTATCAGGTGCTGCTTTTGGAGGAACTAAATTGAAGGCAGGCGCCATTGTTCCTGTAGAAACAATGAAGCGCAGCTAGTTGGGTTTATTTTTAATACAAACTGTGAAAGTTACAGTGTATATTCAGTAATCTCCCCTTACTACTTTCTAAAAACATGTTATTGCATACATAGCTCTCTGAAAAATAAATCATTCTTTGTCCATCTTCTTTGACCTTATTTACTTTTGAGGAATTCTTTTGAAAACAGTAATGTGTCAAGGAAACGTTTGCTTATAATAAGAAAAGATGAAAGACTATTTCAGCCTTGTCCTTGAAATAATTGCCGAGCAAATTGCCAGAGTTAGTAATAGAGTATAATCAGAAGTCAGTTGGTTTTACACATCTCTTCCCAACATTAGTTACAATTTATCCATCATCTGCCATTTATCCTGAAATGTAAATAAGATGCTTTCCTAATCTGCTTGTATTGTTAAATAATGCACTAAAATAATATGTTAAAATAAAATTTCCCATGCTTATGAGAAATAATATTTGCCCAAACTCTATCAGCAGTTTGAAGATATCAAAGGGGAAAATTTGCAAAATCTTCATGTTTCTGTTATCTGAGAGAAGTGAACAGTATTTAAAATGCTGTTACAGACATGACAAAGAAATGAAAGCACATTAATAGATTTGACCAATTATGCTGTTGGAATCTGAATGTAGAAAATGAGTCAACACCTTACATAATAAATAAGTGTGGTGATAAAGTGTGGTATTGAGATAAAGCCTCCAAATGAAATGACACAGCCAAGAGAAAGAGACAGCAGCAGTTTGAGGCCTAAGAAGCAGTGATTCATTGGAGATAGTCTGGAAGAACTGGCAATGTGCTGCGTGCATTTTTTATGGAAATGACTTAACTCTGGAAGGTTTAAGATTTTTCTAATCTTATTTGATTAATTGCTCATAAGCAAGAGCTACTTAGACCAGTACTTAATTTTTTTGCACAGCATTCAGCCTACGTGTGATATTTATTTCTTTTAGAAAGACTGCATGCAATTTAAAATAACTTGAATTTGCATTGTGAGTTAAAATACTGCTGAAGGTTTTGAAGAGAGAAACTGCTTGAAGGTTATAATGCTCTGTCAGCAGTTTAGCAGAAAATTTTGGGATTACCTCCCATAGGTAGTGTTTGAACCTAAAGAACACCTATATACATTAGCAGTAGTTCTTACTTAAACCAGGGTTTATATCTGTATGTTGTTTTTCTAGTGGATGCTTTGCCATTCTCTCAGCAGTGCAGACCTGGCCAGTTATGGCAGTTGAAGCCAGTCAGTCAGACACAGATTAGGTCCTTTTCTTTTCTTCTACTCTGAGGCAAATCTGCTAATACCTAATTTGTGATGCTTTGATGCCTCTCTCTCTGCATCTGTTTCCTAAAATCCCTAGTTAAACTAGCTAGATGATTTATTAATGCTGTATTAAAACTTTTTTAATGAAAGCTTTCTGTTTACCACAAAATATGTTCTTTCTTAAACCTGAGTGACTAATTCTAAATCTCTTGGGCTCGGATGCAGGCAGAGGAGCAGTGCTAGTGAATGGAGACTGTGCAGGGGAACTCCACACATCCAGAAATGTGTGATCACCAGGTCTGTGTCAAAGCTTGGGGTTCATACGGGCCTGCATCCAGGGTTTTCACTGAAAGATCCAGAACATCTGCCTTGCACTTTGAGGTATCTAATTCCCATGTGCCCTAAGCTGTAGTTTGTAATGAAAAGTATTACCCTTGGGGTCAGGTCTACAAACTCCTGAAGTTCTGCATGAACCAGCAGGTCTTGTTAGGCTACCTGTGAAGAAGATGAATTTAGAGGAGGAGTCCAAAGTAAGACGTCTTTTTTTCAACAGGACAGTGGCCTTCCTTTTCCAGTCCGGCTCAAAAGTCTCTTCTCAACCCAGTAGACTCTCCTCTATTTCTTCATCTCTTCACTTAACTGTATGGTTTTTTTTGCCTCTGCCTGAATAGCTTGTCAGATAGACACAACTATTATAAATCCTGCAGAAACCCTATGAACAGATTATGTGAGTTACTCTGTCTTGAAAAAGAGCCAAGAAATGTCATCTTTCTTCCAGTGGGGCTGGATTCTTTTATTCCCACTCACAGCTAGGATCTCTGGTGGCACACTTGAAAATGAACGATCTAAGCCACAACTTAAAAATGTAACAAAGGATTGAGAAGCAAAGCATATTCTGTACACTGCCTGTGTTATATCTCCTAAATGCTGTTTCCTTTATATGCAAATGATACCCATTAACTCTTGCTGAGCCACAGTCACATTTATTATAAGCCTCTGATGAGAGATATTCTCTAATTTACAACTCGTTAAAGTTTTGTTGCTTGACTGCTCTTGAATGATGAAAAGAATATTTTTTAAAATTTACATCTAAGGTTTCTGTAAGTCTGCTTGATGTATATGATCTGTGTTAACTGGTGGATTCACGGTCATGATGTCTGGTAAGTTTTGTGGGCTTCATGGATGTGGTACTGACCAAGAGGTTCAAGACACTGTGAGGGACTTGTCATCTTGGCAGGTGAATGAATGCAGAGTGCTCACAAATCTGTCAGGTCAGTGTTAAGATTTATGAGCTATTCTTTACTCCATCAAAGTCTAAAGTCCATTTCTGAAAAGAATGGAGTTATATTACCCAATAATTATCTCGTATATCCTTAGCAGGCCACTTTTTTTTTTTTCTTACCCTCTTGGAACTTGGCAAAGTTTTCTAGAAGGAAGTAGTAAATTTAGAAAAGAGAGAAATAATTCCTTTGTTGTCTGCAACTTAGCTTTTAGATCGCTGTTTCAGAGATCCCTGCCCCTTATTTCTGGCAATCAGTTAAATTTCTTCAAGTATCTGTCGACTGTTGCCATCTCAGACCAATGGGTATGTGTTATAATTACACCAGAATAGTTTACATACACCCTGCTTATTTTCACCTGTCTTCTTCCATGCTTTTTGAAGGACCCATATCTCAAAGACTGATATCATAAATAATTACTTTATGATACCAAGAGAAAGAGTTTTAATTTGAACACTTATTCATTCCAAACTAATAAAAAAATGAATAGCAATCATCTCAGACGCAAGAAGATTGAAACTTTGTGACAGAATAAAACTCTGTGGTTACATTTGCACTTAAAATTCTCTTTCTAGAACCTGGAGACTTCCTCTGAATCTGTCAGGACTGTGTACTTACAAATGTCGGTAGTTCTAGTGATCTTACATACTTCCAGTTTAATCATGAAAATTTTCAGTAGAAAGGTTTTTTGCTATAGATGTATATATATTAAAAATATATATAAACCACATATTTTACATGAATCTATAAATCTATATATATAATGACCAAACTCCTGGCAGTGTCAGGTACACAGCAGTATCACATTATATCCTTCCTGCAAATGTTTGCAACTCAGAACTTATTTAATTGGTCCCCATTATATGCCTAAAAGCCAACATGGTGAAATCCCTTTTAACACAACTTCAGAATTTGGCATTTAATCTGGTATTATTCTTTCTATCAGAAATTGGCTTTCTGCCTTGGCAAGATTTGTCATGTCAGTCCAGAGCTAAATCCTTACACCATACTCAGGAAATCCTTTGGTCTCCTCTGGCATGTGATGTCATGCACTTTTTGTTATGCTATACTCTGTGCTTTCTCACAAAGCAGGGTCAGCTAAATCTAGGGCTTATTTTTCCAGCATGCATCAACTGTATCTGCTTTGGAGAACGTCCTATTACTTCTTCCAGAAATGGCAAATGGAGCCCAGAAACACAGAAGAATCTGTTATCTTTGGTATTTCATCTCCTGCTTGTAACTATAGCTATGGATGTTTCATTGTTGATGTGAGGAAGCACTTGTAGGTGACTTACATTTAGCTGAGAGTTACTAATCACGAGGTGAAATAGATGAAATAATAATGAAACCCACTGCTGCAGTATTTGCTTGATTAAATGTAAGAGGGAAAGTTCATCCATGGGAGCAGGTGGGTCTGAAGTATAATTTTGGCAGATGTTTACTTCATTTGTGCTTTTATCACCTCTGCATAACAAAAGTGCATAGCTTCCTCCCCGGCCCCAAATGGAAAGGGAGTTAGTCCTCTGGGATGGTCACCTTGGGGTTGCTTTGAACTGGATCTGCTTGTACTGCACTTCTGACTAAAGACTGAAGCATGTTGTTCAGAAGGTAGCATTATTTTGCTCAATTTTTCTAATTTTTGTGCTGTAAAACGCTAACCTGTTTAGGCTTGCTAGTTATGTTGGTTCTGCAGGCCATTTACAAGAAGAGACAGACCTTGGCTGCATGAAATTATGAACTCTGCTGCTTCCAAGGTAGTTTTAATTTTCTATCATTGGGAAATTTGTGGTCAGTCAGCTTACAATTCTTGATCAATTTACACATCGGAAAAGGAGAGTTCTTAATTTAGACATTGAATTCCTTCCTCCTATTGCTTGACTGTTTGGTAGATATTGGACTTGGGGGAAATCATATTCCTAGCTTACACAAAACTTAAACAGAAAGTTTCTAGGCAGACTTTCTTGGCACCACACATAAGATTTTACTTTTCATGTTAGAAAAGTTCACTGTATTTATAAGACTGGTATTATTCATGGTTTTTCAGAACACATACTTGAAGTCAAGCAGCTGCAACTTACAGTTAATCTGGCAAATATTTACCTCTCTGCTTATTCTGAGTATCACTCAGGGATTTTTCTCTACTAGCTCTTCATAAAGCTTTTTGAAAGGCGTCACCAATGTGGCTTTGCCAGCTATGGAACAGGACCTTAACTTGGTCTTATTTGTACTAATGGACCTTCCTTTGAAGTCTGTTTAACTGTGTATGCATCATTACATTTTTCTGTGAAAGTGGTATTTTAATGGTCACTCAAGAGTTGGAAATAAAATAGCCCTTGTGTTCCCAGTAAGTCACGATCTGTCTCAAAAAGCATCATTGGTTTTATTATGTAAGTCATCCCCAAAGCAGAAGACTACCAAAATCTGAAATGTGTATAAAACCATCTCTGCCAACTTGGGAAAGTGCTTCTCATTGTTTTGCACTGGCCTGGTGAGAGCATTTGCCAGCCATTGGGGCAAGAAGACGCTCCTCAGACAAACAGGCGAGCTGCTGAAGATTAATTTACCAGTGCTGGCAGCTACCAGACTGTGCTCGTGCTGGCTTGCTGGGGCAGTGAGGCTGCACAGGCTGCTCAGCCTGCTGTAAGGGGAAGGGGTCTGGATGCTGTGTCCCAGCAGGTCTCCTCTCTGGCCCTGGGCGGCCAACCCAGCAGTCAGGAGGCCTGTGCATTACTGGCATCCTGTTTCAGGTCAAGTGCTGCATGCTGCTTCTCAGCCGTAGAGGACCATAGGAGTAGTCACTTGGATGTGTACTATATACAATGCAGCCCAGGGCTGAAGAGTGTGGTTGAAGACCCTATCATGCCAAAAACTGTCAAACTTGGACACCTGAGTCCCTCTGGTTTTGCCCAAACTGTGGGAAGGCCCTGGGTTTGGAGCACATTCTACCTGCACCCTGGCAAGCAGAGGTGTGTGTGGACACCATTGCCTTTTCCCTCATCCCTACATCACGGCTTCCCTGGAAGGAAACAAGTTTGCAAGGATACCAAAACAGCTCTGTGTTCCCAGAAGCTTCTGAGTTTGGGCAATGGCTGGACCGATCTCTCCTTGGGGCTGCAGGACATTCCTCCGACAGGTTCACACCTGTCTCGTTGGTATGGGTGTCCCCAGCTACTAAAGGGAAAGATCAAATCCTGTTTTGAAAGAGTGTTTTGACAAAAAATGCATTGGAAATTGTGAGGTAAGCAGGTGCTCAGTATGAGATAGGTCTGGAAACAGACAGAAATGGAAATTAAGTTAATATATCCGTGCAGAGAATAATTCCCAGCCTTTGTAAGCAGAAAACCCGGAATACCAGGGTGAATGAAGAGAAAATTTCCCACTGTGATTACAAACATTTTATATAGCCCCTTTGCTGTAGAGAGTATACTAGGGATTTCTGAAAGGAACTGATTTATCTGATTGCTAGCAGTCTGTTGTTTGTTAGGTCTCTAGGCACCATAAATGAGGGTGACTGAGGCATTTGGTTAATGTTGCTTCTTACTTATATGGTACATCCTTACCATCTAAGAGAGTCTCTGTTAATTACTATCCACTTTGCAAACTTGTCTGCTTTTTCATGAGAAGATAGGGTACAATTTGTACTATTCTATTTTAGAATATTTTTTCTTGCTTTTATCTTGCTTTTGTAGGATAAAAGGGAGAACCTGGTACGAAGTCAACCCTTGCTGTTGCTTAGTACATTTTGTATGCCTTCAGTGGATGCTGTTGGCATCAGCCAAGGCAGAAAGTGCCACTTAAGCTCTCACCCGAGCTAGCAGCATTCCTGTGCATGCTTGATGGTTATGGAGACAGACCAGCTCTTCCAGAAGTTGATTTGCATTACCTAAATTAGTCTTCTGCTCTGAATTACTCTCCAGAAAAGGGTAATTATAGTCCCACTGAGTACAGGGGAAACATCAGGGAACCAGCTTTCTCATTTAGCTGCCTGTGGTTGGTTGCTGCGAATAGTCTCTTTTGCTCATACCTGTATCTGATGGTCAGATGTTTCTGCAGCTGTTTAACATTATTAGCACCTCTTCACCTATATAGCACAGATTCAGCACACATTGCTACAGTGTTTTCTGCATCTATGCAGCTTTCTTATTTCTATGGAACCTTTTTGCATCTGTTCTACTCTATTGAAATCATATGGTCTATACCTATGGGGTGTAGAATACAGCAGCACATAAGCTGTTTTTCATTTTATTGCTGTTCTGCATTTAGGAGTGACTCATTGCTCTAGAGATTGAGTTGATAAAACATTTGCACATCTCATTAATCTAATACTGTAATTCCCAAGCAACATTACAGTGAAAAAGTCTATTGTTCAGATGGTGCATGGTGAGCTTTACTTTATTGATAATACTATGGTCTGCATGTAACAATCCTAGGTGTAATTTTCTAGCAAATGAAAATACAATACAAGGACTCCTTTACAGAATCCAAAAAGTGACGTCTTGGAACTCAGACCTCAGGAAGCACTGGATCAAGAGTTTTAAAAGGCTGCAGTTTAATTCTGTTAGTCATACCATTCATCGTCATTAATATGAACCTTCATGCTTTTCTGAGCAGTGAAATTTTTCTTTCTTTTTCAATGTAAAGCTTGGGAATTGGTGAAAGCCACCTGATTCAGCAAGAGATTGGTTTGAAAACTGTTTTAAAGCTCTTATTTTATGTAATGGTAGTCCATGAAGTGATAGAGAATAATAAAACAAAGGGCAAACCTCATACAACCTTGCTCCCTTGTAGTTTTATGATTCTCATTTAGACAAGAATTTTAATGCAGAGCATAGCTAGTGAGCTACTTTTTAAATTCAGAGGACTAGATTGATTGTCTTCCTGTTTCACTGACTACTTTGTCTTGGAATATAATGTCTCATGTCTCCCCTGCTTCCCTCCCTCTCCAAAAACCCCCAAACCAAAAAGAGCTAATGCAGGATCCATACGGTCTGTTTTTGCAGTATTAAAGATTCTGAAAGTGAGGAGAAGGTGAAGGTAATGTGTGCCTTGGCAAACAATCATTCCCAATGTTAATTGTAATGGAATGTGCCTACTGCAGAAACGATGAGTAAAAGGTAGGAAGCAAAACCAGCGGAGAGTCCACTGGAAAAGACTTTACCATAGTCGGGCTTCAAACCTCTCCCTTCAAAGACAGTAATATTAGGCCAGGCTTAGGAGCAGCCTGTTTTCCCAGGTCTGGGCAGTCTGCCTCCACATGAACTTGAAGTCTCTCCATCTGGAGCAAAAGCTTGAAGTTTGCTGTATTATCCTTCACGGTGAGTGTTAGAGTTTGCAGCATATGTGTATCTTCTGGGAGTGATAACTTTTGAGGCAGTCAAGTTGTTACGATAACATACCAAGGGTGAACATTCAGACTGTGGTAAAATGTATGGGTGGTTTTCAACTTAAGTGAAACTCCCTGGTTGTAAATAGTTCGTCCTCCATGGTCCTTTTCAGAATATTTTTGCTCTATGTGAAAGGCTGTAAGATTTTCCTCCATAATAAGGCTTTTCTTTTTTATGCTGTAAGAAGATAGCATGATGAGGTGTATGTGTAAGCTGCTGTAAAGAGCTTTACATAATTTTTAAGTTATCCTGTGTGTGTGTGTATACATGTTTTATTTTCTTTTTCTCTGGAGGACATAAAAATAGTTCTTTGAAAGTTCTGGGCAGACTGGTGAGCACCTGATGGGTGAATTTGCCCCACAGTTGCTGGAGGAAAATGTTCCCTGAGGCACAGGGATTTATTTTTTTTTTGGCTCATGTAAACGACATCTTATTTGTACAACCTTGTGTGCATTCCAGGGACTCTCTGTTTATTGCAAGTACAAGACTAGGTGCAGAAACTCCAATTTAAGAAATATTTCTTTAACTTCCTGTAACTTCAGATTTTGACCTCCAGTTTAGGTTGGAGAGCATACCTACACACAATGCAGTCTAGCAGATGGTGCTTTATCATGTCTTGGTTCAAGATACAGAAATATAAATGAGCATGTGAGCAACAGGTGAACTGTATGGACATAATTACCTGTAATTAATGGATTTTTAGATACATGAATACACAAGACAACCTTGGATATTTCCTCTGCAGCCTGTCTTCATTGTCTGCCTGGAATTTTTAACCTCTAGGCTAAGATAAATGCCAAAATAGTCACCTTTTTTTCTTTTTGTTTATTCTGTCCAAAACTTTATTGTTTCTCACAGCTTAAGACATAGCATTGGTCTGTGGATAAATTCTAGTAAAACTTCTCCTGAGTAAAACAGGAAAATTTCATCAGAAGGTTATGTCCCAAATATTAGTAGCTTTACAGTCAAAGGCAAAAGGAAATATACCTTCTTATACCTTGCTTAATTCTGAAATAAACCTTATAAGATTAAATAACTGTATGTTTGTAATGTTTGAAAGAGCGGTTTTTATCCAAGCTTCATTGTTTTTAAATTTCCATAGAAATTTCTCTTTCAACTTTGATTAGTAACATCCTGTACATGCTATGGGCAGTAAAACAGTGTACATAATCTTTCTAGAAGGTGTTGGACGCACGTGTTCACTGTTCTCTAAAATATTTATGTGAATTAGAATAGGTTGTTTTCAAAATTTTTTTGAAAGTACATTTCTTGGACCTTTTATTTCCTTTTTTGTTTTACTTACTGTCTGTATGATTATATTGTAGTATCTCTACTATTGTGATTTGCCTTTGTATTTATTCAGATATGGAAAGTCTTTCAGGCTGGATTTATATACCACCTTTTGTTCCAAATATCTTGCATGTTCTTTAGAAAAAAAAAAAGAAAAAGCAGTGTATTATTGCCCAAATGATTAAAATATGAATTAAATATGCTTTGATGTTGAGGCAATAGGCACCTGCCACATGTTTGGGAGCAAGGAAAATTGGGAGAGGAATGAAAGGGCGTCAGAACATGATTAAAATTTGGCTAGGTGCTGAGACGAGTGCTTCATCGCTGGGACGGGGTTCATGTGCCAGCTGTGGGGTGAATTTCCACATTCAGGAGGGCAACCCCCGGGCCAGCCCGTGGGAAGAAGGTGGGAAGCAGCAGCCATGAGTAGGCAAACGGGAGTGTTTTGTTCATAGGCTCTGTCAGCATACGCACGCACAAGGCGTGTGTGTATCAGGCTGCAGTGTCTACTGTGTGAGTGGGGAGCAGGGGGGCTCTTCTACGTGTGGCCCTGTTAATCGTGTTAAATGAGCAGGGAGGGAGGGAAAAATATGAAGTGCTTGAACAGCTGACAGGAGCATTCAGTATTTAATATCCTTATCTGCCCAGAAATTTAAGCATTAAGGAGGTGAAATTTGTTACAGCCATTTTCCCCTCTTGGGGCTGTCATTTGGGCTGTTAGTAATGGATTATTTTGAGGAGTAAAAAAATGCCTTGAAGACAGAACTCACTGCCATCGCAAATAACTTTACATCATTTTTCCACATACGTTTGAATTATTTATTATCGGAGATTCTGACATAGTGCCCTGGTACAAAAGTTATATGAGAACACTGCAAAGGTTGCTAGCTTTTGTATTCTTGAGTGTGAATTTCCCTGATCTTGACGAAGTGCAGACTTAATAACCACAGATGAGCATTGCTGTGTCTCAGAGGAAAGTCTTTTACCCTCTTGAAGTGCAGAGGCAGCTGATGCCACACGACTGGTGTCACAGTTCTGCATGGGCTGTGAGCTGTCCTTTAACCAGAACGGATGTAGAGGCAGTGGTTTGCAAACTGTTACATTATACTGTTAGTCTTTCTTTTTGAGGCCTATTTCATTTTAGAATGCTTTTGGCATATGTTTTCTATAACTGATATTTGATTTTTATCCCGTGACTTAAAATCTAGCTACTATGTTAAGAACAGTAGTGCAAGAAATGTCCGTTATTTTCTGAAGAAAATCTAAATTTTTATGCATTTAAAATATTTTTATTAATGAATAAATATATATTTATTCAAAAGTATTGAGAAAATTCCTGTTTTATCTAGCAGTGTTCTCCAGCAGTTCTACATGAAGCTTTACACATTGCTCCACAGTTGCTTTGCTCCAGGTCTTCCCCTTGCTGCTGCCATACCACATTGTGTTGTCCATCTGTTCTTTAGTTGACAACATACAGCTGTTCACAGAATATCGATCAAATTAATGATATTGAGTGTTTTTTGCTCTATAAGTAAACTTAGTGTATCTTTAATTCTGGAGGCATGTTTTTTTTTCTGTTCCTTATACAAAGTTTATGCTAGTTCTTTTGTTTCATTCAACCTGTGGGATAACCTGGACTTTTTGCTCCTATCTAAAGATGCTGGCTGCCATAGTAGACTACTAAAGACTACCACTACTTTGTAAGGTGATCATTAAAGTTAAACATGTTTCATTTTTATTCTTACTTTTGTGGGGGTTTTAGATACACAGACTGGCTCTAGTCATGATGTTTTAAATTTATCGTTTTGTTTTTTACTTAAGGATAGAGGAAACCAAACTCTATAAGAAAATAAAATGTTCTCTGCTGAGATCAAGATGTATTACATCTAATATATCATGCAGAAATCTGTGCTTTGTTTTCTAAATTGTATATGGTTGTTTCCAACAGTAAGCAAAGTTGGATATGAACTGGAATAAAAGAAAAAAAGGATGAGGGATTTTAAGTTATATTGATAATGTCAAAAGTTAACATATTAGATATCTGTTTCTAGATATGGGAGGTATCACCAAAAGTATGTTCTGATGTCATTACTATTTTTGAGACTAGGTAGCATTTTTTCTTGGTCCTTGCAGATAAAAGAAGAAAAGAATTATCCTTTTTTCATATTTTTGATACAGATTCTGAGATACTTAACTGTCTGGACAATTTGTGAAAGGCAATGAGACATGTGCATGTTGTCCTGAAGAAATGATCATGGACTGACTAAAATTTAACCGATGTTAGCTTGTTGTTTCGTTTGCATGTTAAGAGATAAAAAAAAATTAGTTTTCTGTTTTACTATCTGTTAGTCTATGTGATTGTTTAACAAGTTACCAGATACTTCCTCTTCTGATTAATCCTACATGAAAATATTTGAGCACTATCATCAGTATTACCAATAACTTATAGTACTGACTCTATTAAGTTGCCATAATACTTTCATAATGAAAGCTTATGTAAGTTAAGTTTTTTTATACATATGTTTTTAGCTTTAAGAGATTTGGCAAAAAGGGACTTTTTTTTTTCCTAGAGGGACAAATGATATTTGTTTTTACTGTGATTCAGGTAGTTCAGAAACATGCTAATTGAATGCAACCAGTTGATCGAAGGTGTAGCCAGGTTTTGCCCTTTGCCTTTTCTGTTTTCCCTTTCCCTTCTTCTTTTCTAATATTACATATTTGGTCACATACTTTCAACAGATAATCACCTTAAGAGAAGCTTGCATTGTCTTCTACTTAAACTGGATAAATCTAATTAGCAGATTCCTGCTATAGCATCTTGTGTTTGATGTAATGCTAAATTGAACACCAACTGGGTAACTCTCCTTTGTGTTATTCATGTTTCAGCCTGAGAGCTCCAACACTGTTGCAGGTCCCATCACACTGGACTGAGATTGGTATGAAGTGTTTCATAGAATCATAGAACGGTTTGGGTTGGAAGGGACCTTTAGAGGCCATCTAGTCCAACCCCCCTGCAGTGAGCAGGGACAGCTTCAACTAGATCAGGTTGCTCAGAATCCTGTCCAACCTGACCTGGAATGTTTCCAGGGATGGGGCATCTACCACCTCTCTGGGCAACCTGTGCCAGTGTCTCACCACCCGCCCTCATTGTAAAAAATTTCTTCCTTACATCTAGTCTGAGAACTAGTTTTCTTCCTGTCTGCTCTCTGTGCTCTTGTGGATACTTGCACGTTGGAAGAAGTTTGTTCCCAGTTCTGTTCCTCGCCCCATTTTGGGGTTACTTTGAACTGTAAGGCTGGTTACTGGAAGCTTTAGAAAGACTCCTTGGAGCACACAGGTATCAGTGAGCTGAAGATCAGTAATCCTGAATCATTCGCATCGGTTTTGTCTCTCTCCTGCCACTGCAATGCCTAGAGCTCTTTTCTCATAGGACCCACTGTGCTATTTTTTACCCACTTTTAGAAGAATTCTTTCAAGTAAAATGAAATCTAATCTTTAATAGATACAGCTCATGAGTGGAGAAAAAGATCACTTAGAGGGGGTATTTTAAAACAAGACTATTTTAAAACAGATGTGTTTCTTAGTTTATTTACTTGCTGGAAGCAGGGTTCAGGTGTCTGTAATCTTTCCCTGCCAGTGCTGATGCTATCGTTACCAGGTCGCTTCTGCAAGGAGCAGTCTTCCTTTCTCCGCAGCAGGGTGAGCAATGGAATTGGCTCTTGGAGATGGGGCACAGGGCCCAACACCTGACAGTCTGCAGGAATCAAATATTTCAGACTTTGCAGAGGACGCTCTGAGTCTTAGGCCCAAGGATGACCTGGAAATAATTCCTGTGGAAGAGATTGAAGGCCCTAAACCTGAGGACTTGCAGGAATCTGCTCCTGCTGAAGCAACGCCGGACACTAAACCTGACACTGGACAGGTACAGCAAAGGGATACTATAGATTAAAGTTTTGGGGATTTTTTTATGGTTACAATAATGTATCTGCTAGCAATTATAAACTTACACTTTTCTCAGTTATACTTGTGAAGGCTTGCTTGGCTTTTACAGATTCAGCCTGTTGTTTCTGCAGAGGTAGGATCTGTGAAGCAAGGCCTGTGGTGCACGGCTGTTTGGTGCATGCTGTGCAAACCTTTCTTGCCCCAGCTAGGCAGAAGTTTCTGTATGCTGCTGTCATCTTCAGGTGGACTGAGTGGAATGAGAGTATCTGTTGCAAGCTGACCTATACATAGCTAACTTCTAGGTATAACGCTGGGCACTATCCATAGTGGATAAATTGAAGCTGTCCTAAAATGAGGTGGACTTTGGTATATAATTTGAAATTACTGGCCTCAGTTCAGAGTGAGGCTAAAAATATGCTTGTTTCTATCTACAGTAGTCTTTTGATTTCTTTGTGGTATTGTGTTTCTCTGCAGAAAATTGCACTCTGTTGTATGCTATCACACAGCTCAAG
>VZTV01044268.1:0-41034 GCA_013400875.1 Anhinga rufa | reverse complement strand
CCAGCTGAAACCATAACAGGTGAGATGACCTGATAGCCACCTATTTTATAATAAATGTCACTGATTCATTAATTTCTCTCTACTCTTTTACTCTCTGCTTATTTTAAAAATCAAATGTTTGTGGGTCTGATGCGGTATCACTTAAGCTGGTGCAAAATCAGGAGTTGCCTCCATTAACGCCAGCAGTAACATAAAGTTTGGGATTGAAACAAGAACCTACATGGCATTTCTAATACTATCAGTGGGGCGCTGTTCGGTTTTGTTTCTCTTCTGTATTGAGTTGAAAGCCATGAAGACGACTTGCCTTAAATAATTTGTAAAGTCATTTTTAAGAGAACACAGAAGAAAAAGCAAGCAGCCTTACTGAGTCTCTTTATTTGAAATTCAAGAATGTCAGCAGCCAACAAACCTTGCTTTATAACTTAAAGATAGAAGTGCTAAGAAGAGAATTACTTTAAATATTTTAAGTACAGCTGACCAGCTTTGTATTTATATATAAGCTATTTTTTTATCACTCTGGCAATACGAGGGTGTTTTAAAGGAAAAGTGCATTTTTTTTGATGCTCACTGTGAGGCTTTCTTGAGCCACTAGAACGGCACATAGCAGTCTTTTCAGTCTCAAGCAGTCAAAAGTCAAAAAATTGCCCAAAAAATTAAGAGGAGGCAAAAATCATGGGATTTTCAAACAAATACTTCTATCTCTTCGGTTTTGTCTGGATTCATGAGGATGCTTCCAAGTCAGCTTTCCAGTTTCTTTTTCCTGGAATCTAAAGATCCAGAAACCTAGTTATGGATTATTTATTTCTCTGTGAAAATAGAAAATTTCAGATCATCTGGCTTTCAGAAATGGAACATAAATATCCACTGTTTTCTATGGGTTTCGTGATAAGAGGCGTATTAGTTTGATATTATAGCTACCTAAACGTAAGTGATTTTCACGCTTCCTACCTTGTTAATCATGTTCTCTTTCAAGGTAGGATGTCTCCATAAAAACACACTTTGCAAGTGTCCGTGTTCTCCCAGAGGAGCAAAACGAGTATCCTCAAGCTTGAGCTTTTAAGAAGCCTGCTCCAAATTACCATACTCAGCAATGTTTTGAAAGAGCAGATGATGAGTTGGTGGAGAGACAGGACAAGACATACAATCGATGTCTCATCTGCTCAAACAAGGTTACGCATTCCATCTCCGGTTAAAGCGAATGTGGTCCAGAATGATCTGGCTGGCGCAGCAAGCGCTGGTGTAGGCGTGCCCAAGGCAGTGTGTCAGAAAACAGACGGTCCAGCAGATTGAGGAGGAGGGCATTTAGCTGGACGTTATCATCGATGAGCTTGAGGAACAGGTACCACTCAGGGAAGAGCTGCAAAAGGTGCTGTCGTTTCTCATGCACAGAGAGGGTTCTTCTGAAAGGGGGCTCGGCTTCCAAGATGGACGTGGTGTTGAAATATTCCAGCTGAAGCATGTCTGTCAGGCTAAGGGAACTGATTCAGTAGTCTCATTTCCCTTCTCTGAACAAGTGAAAACCCTGATCAGACTGCAGAGAGGCTGTGCTGGACATGGAGGATTTTTCAGAGCTGTTCACTCTTCATGGATTCTCTCGTGGAACCTCCCTAATCTTTGTGTCTTTGGCAACAAATGTCATCCAAATCTGAAAGGCTTTTTCAGATCTGTTAGTCTGACCTGGGGAATAGTTAGCAGAAAATTCAGGTTGTGGCTAGCTTGGTTTTGAATTAAGAGCTGGCTCAGCAGTTCAAAGACCCCATTCATCAAATGGTTCGTGTCTAGAGCAGTCACGGAGCCCTGGAGACGGCCCTTGGGTCCACAGGTGTTGAAAAATGTTAACAATGAGAGCTGAAGGGTTTTTATGGGATGTGCTAAAGGCCACCCCCAGCCAGAGTGGATGCAGATGGCCATTCAGGTTGGAGAGAAGGCGGCAGATGGATGTAATGCTTCTTACATCACTCCCATACGCATGGTTGTAAAACTGCAGCATCTGAGCCACCCTAGTCTGATGAGTAAGTCTGCTCTGGCAGGGCTTTTTCTTGCTCAGCGCTTGGCAATTGACAAAATTAAACTTCATTTAAAAAAAAAAACCAATCCAATGTCTGCTATCAATGCAAAAATATATCCGACTCATGTACTAACAGTACAGACTGGAGGCAGATGCAGTAAAAGGAACAGACATTGGAGGCTGGAGGCAAAGGAGATGGAAGTTCTGCAGAAAGTGGTGTGTATATATATATATATGTAGTGGATTGATCTCCTCCCCCCTGTCCCCCCCACCCCCCCAATGCCCAAAGAGGTTAAAAAGAGAACAGGATGTGAATTGAGGTATGAGACTGACTGTACTGAAAACATTGTAATGTGGGGACAGGTGGAGAGGAAATCAAAGGGAGGCGGACACAACGAACGCGAGTACAGCCACAGCCTGCACTAGGAAAGATGGGAAGGATGCTACCCATGGGAACCTGTCCGACCTGAGTTTCTTGAAGAAGCAAGTCTGGTCAAATATGAGAGATGGCATTACACTGCTGTCTGGGTTTGTAAAGGCTGAACAAAATGAGAGGAATGAGGAGAAGAGGAGAGAGGGCCGGTAATATATGTGCATGTGTTCAGGGATGATTTTTTTCAATATCTAGTTCTCGTGATTGCAGAGAAGAGCTTGGTAATATGACCCAAAATGCTTAAGACAGTGCATATTCTTAGCTTGTGGTTTGGGAATTCAGAGCTTTAAAAGACTCAATTTAACAAATTACTAGAGGACTGAAGGAACTTTTTTCCCACAGAAGAGGGCACTTGAAACTATGTCATAAGCTGAACACTGTGCTTTGGGGGATAGTTTGCTGTTATGCTACTGCTGAATATTATATTCTTTTCCAGGTAATTTTGGATTTCTAGAGATTACAGTCCCAGTAACACAATAGGAAATGAATGGTTTATTCATTATACAGACCTGTGTAATTCTAGACCCGGGGATACAGTCTCCCTAGAATACATTATAGTTCTTCACAGCACAAGGAGAGAACTGCAGGCTTGCTGATATCCCTATTTCATCTGCTCTGTGAGACCCAGGTCTTTGTGGCAGCTGATTCAAATATAATGAATCTCAGGAGATTCAGGTCTAACTTTGGTAAGGGTAGTATGTAGGATTACTCTGATGGTTTCCTTGGAAATTCATTCTTTGACAGAAAATAAGGATCAACATCCAATCTGGAATGAAAGTGTCTACCTTCCGCTCTAGGTGGAACATTTGGCTCTGGGAATGTACGACATTGCAATAAATGTGCCTCACGTTCCTTTTCTTTAAAGACCAGACTTCCTAGTCGGATTTCCTGGGGTGCACGGATGCCCCAGGATGATAACTCTGGCCAGGAAGCTCAGCCTCTAGAAAGAAATGAGCGTGTAAATCCTGGCAGGTCCAAACTACAGGATTTAATGTGACAAAGCCTCTGGGTCTTGTGACATCTGAATCCATGCACCAAATCTCAGGACACAATTGTTTGAGCTTTGTCTGGGTTGCAGATGGGCTCAGAAATTCTTCCAAGAGCTGATGATATTTCAAGATACTTTTTAAGATAATTCAGCACATTCTGTTAGGTGGAAACCAAAAGTGGGAGGGAAAAAATGCTTGCAGTGTTAACTCATATCCAAGCCAAAGGCTAATGGAAGAGGACTTTGCATCAAATAAGCGTATCATAACTCTGCAGTAGGCAAATATTCCCTGGCTGTACGGACCCCAGCTGCTCTCAAAAGGTTCGTCCAGTGACTATCCATATTTTCATTTTTGCATCTTTGAGATAAGATGTAGTTCCCATGCTTTAAATTCCCTATTTCAAGTATCATCACTCCCACTTGACAGAGTTATTGACCTAGGTTAATATTATAGCTGCTGAGACAAAGAGCAAAACAATGAGATTATAACAAGTGATGAATGTTGGATGAATCATGAAAATTCATCCCTGCCCTAATAAAACATGGGGGGAAACACAATTAAGCTTAATAACTCTAGCGTGTGAGAATCAAAGTTATGAAGGACTATTTATCATGGGGATCCTGACAGTAAATAGAAAATGAAATAATATCCATGCTCCATAAGAACAGGGCACTTTATCTGTTTGTTTGTTATTAAATCACCCATCCTCAACCTCGTTCATTGCTTACCCATGATTTTGATGGATGACGACCCATAACCTGCCATTCAAGATGCTGCAAAATTATTTCAACCCTTGCAAATACAGGGAGTTATATTTGAAATCTCTGTATTTAAATGGGTTAAATCCCTCACTGAAGACTGCATCCCTGAAACCTTGCTATGTGTTGACTTTATCATTATGTACTCACGTAGCTTCATGCTTAAGAGGTAATTTGAATGCTGGATTTAATCCGGTACGTCCATACTGTAAGCTTAACCAAGAGCGCTCCTAGTAGTGGGGATCTGGGGGGTGGTGGGGGGGGTAGAATCTCAATTACCCTTCTCAGCGTCCAGGAATTCTGAGGATTCCCCACAGCATGGTGCATCTGCAGGTGATGACCACTGGGATTCCTCTGATCAGATGTAGGTGCCTCCACGGCTCCCCAGTCCCCTCTTAGAGTCAGTGGGGAATATAGGCACCTTATAATGCAAGGCACCCAGATGGGTGAATTAAGCCTTCCACATAGCTGTGTGTGTCTGCTGCTTAATGGAACAGAAAATGGAGCTCACTGGGGTATGGCTGTTGACCTTGTAGGTGTCTGCTGTTAAATGCCGTTAATCCCATCCTTTGTGCTTTTTCCCGCAGGCAGTGGTTGTAGGAATACATGGTTAGAGCAGCCGTCCCCATGGCATTTAGTGGTTGTGTTGGTGCCCTTGACAAAAGGTGTGAGTTACTTCAGGTGGATTTGAATTATGCAAGAAACTGTATCCATGTCCTGCTAATAAAATTGCTAGAAAGGTGCAGATGTGACTTAAAGCTACTTTACAGTTCTTTGGTAATGAGCTCCCTTCTGCTGGACTCCAACAACGATCAAATAGCAAAAGCGTGAAGGATTGGGCACTTCAGCATGGACTACTGGCTTTGCCTTTGCTGTAGCTCCAGTAAACTCCATGGGGAGTTCTCAACTTCATTATCCTCCTTACAGATCAGGACTTCTTACAGCTGCAGAAGAGCTGAGGGGCTTCAAATATTATCAAGGAGCTCCCAGCATCCTAAATTAGAGCTGGAGCCAGGGAAAAAAAATCTCATTGTGGGATGAATGAAAAGAGCCTGGATGTGGAAGTGAACCACTTCTGTACAGGGCTGAGCTGCTGTCCTGCGCAAGAGCCACAGAGCAGCTTCCCACATCGCGACATTCACACACCTTGGCTCAATAATACGCCACGTAGAGCAGCCTGCACAGCACAGTAACTGGTTTCTCTCTCCCACAGCTGCTCTAGGTGATTTTAAACTTTGGATGAAACTGGGAGATTTGTCAGTAGTCCTCTGAATCTGAATTTTCCTATCCAGTTGGTACTTGCAGCTCCCTTTAATAAAGAAGAGGCAGTTAAAAACATCCAGAGCCATGACTTGAAAAGATATGTTCCCTCAACAGGCATTGCTATTGATCTGATCAGAGTAGCAAGCCACTACCTCTTTGGAGAGAAGCCTCCAGCTGCAGTGATCTGCGTTGCAGTTAAACTTCCAACTGTGCACGAATGGAGAGTGGGATCTGCCCCACTGGTTTCAGACTCTGTTTTCACAGCTATAGCTATTTCCAGAAATTGCACGGGCACACGATGGCAAAAGCCCGACTGCGTTCCAGTCAGGAATATCACAGAAATCAGGATGTCATCAGCACTGCTTGGGTCAGCTAAACTCCTGGAGTAATTCAGGCCCTTGAGGAAAGCTGTGCACTTACATACTCCCTGTAATCTCTGTACACATCAGGTAAAGAAAAGATTCCCTTCTGTCTCTCCTGTGGTATCAATGTGTTTTCTGTAATTTGGCCATTAGGTGTCAGTTCTGCATTTGCACCTTCAGGCAACTGCTGGGGGCTCGGTGCACCGCCTGCCGCTGTCCCGGGGCACCGGCCATGCCAGTACCACATAACTGCGATGCTTTTCCGTCACAGGTGGCCCTTATTGCTGTGCCTAGACCTTGAGCAGCCACTCCTGCACCAGTACGGAGCAAAGAGAGATGCAAACCAGTCCTGCCCTGAGGTAGAGAGAGGCAGTGGCATGCCAGAGGAAGACTGAGGCTCTTTGAAACTGGGGGATGTTCTGTATTCATATTATTCCATATGCTTTCAGATCCCCACAGATGCCTTTGTACCAGGGTAGAAATTTAAAACAGCCCTGAGTGGTATTGTAGCTTGCCAGGTCCCAGCAACTGCTGAATATGGAAGAGCAAATGTTCCTTTATCCCTGAGCAGAGGCTGAAATCTGCCCCTGAATAAAGTTTGCCTTGAACTCTGCTTCCTCTGTTTTATACTTCATCTGGGGTTTTGGTTGTTGATTTGCGTGCTTTTTTTCCCCCCTTCACATGCTAAATGTTTAATGAGCGCTCTAAGCATTCAGGCATCATGAAGTTTTGAAAGTTCTCATGTTCAATGCATTTAAAACCCAAATCAAATGAAAAAAAAAAAACTACTGCTGGAAGGCAAATCCATTTTACTCTGTCATAAATGGCCAGCATGACATGCAAAACAAAGGAATTTGATGAGAGGAGCAGTTGAGAAAACAGCAGCAGGGAGATCTTATTTGTGGGAGTCACAGATGGAAGAAATAATTTACTTGTATTCTGATTAACAACAACAGTAACAAAAGCTGCACACACAGCTCTTGTTGTGGCTGCCCTCCCACCCCCAGTACAGTAACTCCTGATAATATTTCATTGCTTAGTCAGCAGTTCTGGAAACTACGCCTTGGCCCACCTCGACATCACGAACTTCAGACCTGACTGTAACCGAGAGTGAAAGAGCTGCAAACTTTTACATCTTCCAACTTCTGGATGGCGGCAGATTTGTTTGAGTGAAGTTACCTGCTACATACATGGGTAACGTGTAGATGGCTAAATGTCCCTGCAGAACAAGAAAGTCATAGCTTAGATTTGGCTTACACAAGCCTGTCTGTCTCCCAGTAGAAAATATATCCTTAAAAAGATCAGGGATTCAGTATAACGCAGTGTGTTGGGAGCAGCCAGAGCGCTCACTCGCAAACTGATGTTTTCTGGGGCTAATTGTTGTCGGAGTCAGACGTGGTAAAGCTGGGTGGCCAGACCTTTGTTTTGTTTATTTTTCTTCTCCCTTCCTGTCCCATAGAGAGCAGCAGCTCTGCTCACTGCATTTTGCAGTTACCTCCAGGACAGAAGTGGCCTCTTGTTCTTCCAGGATTATTATATTGACCAGGATTATATACTGACCTTCATTCCTCCCTGTGCCATCTCGCCTGTGTACGGCTTCACCTCGTCCAGCCTGAGGCCAGACCCTAATGTCCTTGGCTTACACAAGACTCGAGTACCTTTGCAGAATCACTTGATGGAAAAAGCCATGTGGGGAGGGAGGAAACCCTCCTCAGAAACGCCTGATCACAACGGCCTAAACACCATTGTGAATATTAGTTTTTATTGCTTGCTGGTCTTGTCACATGGACTCAAACTGATTGCCAAACATGCAGCTGTTGGGGTAATAACTGGGGTAAATATCCCACGTCACTTTTTCTCAGCAAATGGAGCTTTGTCCTCAGGCTAGAGATCTCTGTTGTTTGAGATACTTTTGTCTGGCTCCGCATCCCTCATTTGATGGATATCCCTGGATATTACTTCTGCTTGCCTTTGTAGCAATTTCTTTCATGCTTCTTTGCAAATAAAGACCGTATATTTATATCCTTATAGCCTTGCTTGACTTGGGAGACTATTAAGAAGTGACATCCTCTTTCATTTTTGATCTCTTGCTCCTGTCAGAGAAGAAACAAGTGAGCTGGGAGGAAGTCCTTGAGTTTCATAGTGCTAGTAATCAGTAATGATTTCTCCAGGTTATCTGTGATAGCTGTGCATCTCTTAGGAGGACAGGTTAAGAGCGTGTCTGACATGACAGTGAAATGAGTTGTGTACTGCTGCAAAGACTTTCTTTGCACAGGTTCAAACATTTTACACCTGATCCATTTCTGCATGCCCAAGATCAGCAGTAATTATGATCTTTTCCCACTAAATCTTCATTAGGTTTCTCTCTCCTCATTCCTTATGTTTAATCAACAAACCATTATCTCCTTCTTTTCCTAAGTCCATGCATTGGGGAAGTTGTTGAGCAACATTCGGGAAGGAGCGTACAGAATACCTCTACTGAGAGCAATGGGGGCTAAAAGCCAGCAGAGGATCCTGCTCTGCCGTTGCTCATATTGTTGCAAGCCAATTCCCATGCCGACAGTCCACTGGCTATCAAAAGGCTTGAAAACTTTGGATCATAAATTTGCCATGTCATATGTTATGTGGAAAATACAGAGATCTGAAGAATTTGTGTAGCTGGGCAAGCTGGTGCGCGGACCTCCCGATACTGGGGGTCTGCTAGGAGACACGTGATGTGACCTCTGCACATTCCCTCTTTCAGCAGCTGTGTTTGACGTCCAGAAAAACAGCAGGGCTGCTGGTGTTATAGATTTGTTTCAAGCCATATTGTACAAAGTCCTTTAAGTTTGAACCTCTTTCCACTAAATATAAAAATTTTTTCACCTCCCCTTTGTCTATGGTTGATCACTGAAGCTTTCTCTCTCCTTTTCTCCATTCATACAGTTTGGAACCAGAGACACAGGAAAGGAATCAAGGAAAGCTATTCTAACAGCAATATTTCAGAAATTCCAGTTATCCAAAATTGTTTGATAAAACATTACCCAGAACAAGAAATCTAACTGTCCATTTTCACACAGACTGGCCTATTGTGTGTTGGGTTTTCAGTGTCAATCCCTTTAATGCTTATTAAAATGAATGTAATACAAAGATCAATGAATGAAATACAAAGTATAACAGACATGAAATAAATATAGATAATAAAACAGAAACGTATGAAATACCTTAAATGTAGCCTGTATCCAAGCAGTGCTTGTAGTTACGCCAGGTTCTGTGGGATCACCACTATTCGATCACAGTGAAGAGATGAATAATTTGTTGTTTCTAGTGAAAAGTCTGCTCAGTACAATTTTTATTGAATATCCACTTACCTGGGTTGAGAGGGGACTGTCAGAATTGCAGTGCTTTCAGAAAGTTCTTTGCAAACTTAGGATAAATAAATCAAGACTTGCACAGAAGCAGCAGAGCTCTGAAGGCAGAGGAGCGTAACCAAGGTGAGCGGGATTGTCTCCCAGATAACACAGTCTCATCCTGAGCAGGATCTATAAAACGACACTGACAGCTTCGGAGTCAGAGCTTTGCTCAGAGAAATCACTCCTCTCCCAGCTCTGGTGCTTCTCCGAGGGAAGCATAAAGCCAGGAGCAATTGTGGAGAAGCAGGCAACCTTTCCAAACGCATTGCTACCTACAGGGTACTGAATGGGGAGCGCATCCCTGCAGTCAAACTGAATCAAGGACAGAATCAAGAAAGAACAGCCTGCTGGCTCTGTTCCCTTAAAACCCACACTGTTCCTTTTGTCCCTTGGGGATCAGCTGAACATAAAATCTTCCTCTTCACACCTTGTCGAGGTTCTAGCTGTCAGTCCAAACTTCAGGATGTTTGTTTGCCCAGGTCCCACTTCACAGGTAGATAGCCACCAAGCTGTGGTGAGCCCTTCCATTTCATCTGCTCCCATGTGCTGGTAATCATGACCAGGACTACAGCTAACTCTCGTTAACCTGAGTACAGTTATTGGGCAAGGCAACGTGAGACTCAGCTCATCGTCCCCTGTTCCCTCAGGAACTCAGGCTGATTCAGAAATTTTGCTGAGTTTGGGGATGTTGCAGCCTTACAATGCACCTCCCCAAAGCAAGCAGGTCCAAAGCTTGCGTGGGTATGTGCGTGTGAGCTTTAGTCGGGATGGAGGGACCGTAGTGTAGTTACAGGCAGTGCTTTCCGTGGGGCAAAGTGGAGGTGACTGCAGTGTGCAATGCCAAAGAGGAAGGTGGGGAACCTCAGAAACTATTCATAAAGGTGATGTTAAACAAATTTTTAAAAAGCAATAGGATAGAAAGATCCTCAGACACCTTTTTGCTTACTGTAATGTCAGGAGACAAGGCACGACCCTCTTCTGAGTACACTGCATTAAACCGCAGAGCAGCGCCTACAAGGCCGCATTGTGATTTCCTTTATGTCTTCTTTTGTCCCTTTCTCAAGTTAGAATTATCTAGAGAAGCTGTAACCTTAAGCAAAACTTCAGCATTTAAAAGCTTCATCAGACAGAAGGAGGGTGTCCCAGAGGATGCCACAAGGAGAGAATCTTCTTTAAGCAAACACTCTGTCCCTACAAGAGTGCTTGCTCTGTAGTAAATTCCTCTCATAAGCACACTACAGCGAGCTTCCTAATTGTACAGCAGCTTGCCCTACCAAACTTTCCAAAATACACTCTTATCTTTCATTTGATACACCTACAGCTTTATAATCAAATGCTTGTCATTGTCTGTCCTTTTTTTTTTTTTTTGACTGCAGGATGCATTTAGATTCTCTCCAACTTCCCTGATAGCCACAGGAACTAGAAGTTTAATTTCCTGGCCATGCTAACACCTGCAGATAATCACAGGACTCTGAAAGCTGATGCTTTGAAGGCCATCACCAGCTATTACAAAGCAGGCAAAACCTGATTGGTGGTGGTTGTGGTGGTGGTTGTTGATGATGATGATGATTAACCACAGCTTCCCTGCCTGTTAGTCCTCCCATCTCTTCCTACATGACTCCTTAAAATGGCTGTTTTAGAGCCACATTACTCACGGCACCTTGGCCCATCTAAAGCCAGACAGTGTGAAGGTTGTAGATCCCGGCAGGGATGTGCTTCAGCAGCCTCAGCCTCGTGGGAGGGTGTCGGAATGGGTTCCCACCCCCTAGAATTTGGCTAGAGTGAAATCATGGGAAATATTATTTAGGGCTTTGGTTTTACCCGTGTTTGGATCATGCTGAGCCAAATTATAGAAGCAATGTGAAAATCAGGTAGTCTTTATTCTACTCTATGCATTGAATACAATAGAAACTTTTTCTGTTAACTCTTAAAAATCTCTGCTAACTTTTCGGAACAGCTTCTATATTTTTCAATCAATTTTCCAATTTTTCATTATTGTTTTGCCCCTTCTATAAAGAAGGATGAAAATTAAAACACGTAAAAACTTCAATTTCTGCAGTATGGATCTATCGGTAGATAAAAACCTGCTGCAAGTAATGAATTCAAGATGTAGTTTGAGATGCTGTTGTGAAGATGCCACAGTGACATTGAAGGACAGACAATTAATGGATTTTCAGTCTGGCACAGATAACTAGACACAGCTAACCAGCCGTCTAGCCAGCTCTGGATGTATCACAGGACAGCTGAAAACTCAACTTTCCACAAGGGCTTCCATTTATGAAGTGTAGATGAGACAAAATTCTGCTCAGAGGAATATGCAAGGGCCCTTTGTCCCTCCAGCTAAATTCCCTCATCTTCTTCCCCATCTGTACCCTGAACAGAAAGCTGCTGTTAGCACCTGGTTGCCCTTTTTTTGAGAAGGCTTTGAAATCTCTAGCAGAATTGTTCTAAGGATGAACTTGAGTAGAAATTCATCCTCTGGGTGTTATGGCTTAATAAAAACCAGAAAACTTGCATTTAACTTGATTTTTTTTTTCCCTTATACACACACTTTTCTTGATATCAGTGCTGTACTGAGGTTTTTCAGTCTGTATCTTCATGTCCCTGAGCCTTTTCCCAGTATCATTTATTTTCCTGGTCTGATTTGTATATGGAGGCTCTACAGGGGAAGGTAATGGCTCTTTTGAGGCAGAAAAGAGGCATTTTATAATGATGGATGCTGTGATTGGCAGGGTGTATTCCACTGTTTTGCAATACTGACTATAATCTCTTATTTGATTTCATCCTCCTCCTTCAGCTAACAGAAAATCATAGAAACCACTTAGCTTTAACTGCAGAGGAACAGCCAGACATGTCTCCAATCAAGAAACACGCGCAAGACCTGCACGGGATGGCTTTTTTAACAGAACGCTACACAAGTTTTTAAAATGGGGGCTTTGTAGTGTTAATTACGCTGTTTATCTGAAATGGTGCATAAAAATGTACCTTTATAATGCATGTATATATATATATTACCATGATAGTCATATTTAGAGAAAATGAATTAAGGAGAAAACACTCTCAAGGCCTGTGCTGCTATATAAACACTGTAATGAGTGTTATCAGTGGTAGCTGTAGATGAATTGTATTTTGCAGATTACAGATTCACTACTTTGCAAAGGGTCAGAGCAAGCCTGGACACATCTAGACTCCCGTTTAATGTCCTCTCTTTGGGCATGGCTTGGACGGGGCTATCTGGGGGCCCAGACTCCAGTCTCCAGGTGGGCAGAGGCAGAAGCGGGTGCTTTGCAGGGCAATGCTGGAAGCTGCTTTTGCAGCAAAGGCAACAGGCGGGGGGAGCCCTTGTGAGTGTAAAACTGGGGGCACCGGTGGGCAGCAGCAGCAGCATCTTCTACCCGTTGCTGCAGCGGGGCAGGTTTCACCTGAACGTATTGGGTTGTTTTACCTGTATTACCTGAACATTGGTGGTCCTGAATAAACCCAGGATCCTGGAGTGCTAAGCCCAGTGTGAATATACTGTAGGAGCTTGGACTGTGGTTAGCAAGATGGCAAAGGCAAAGAGAAGGCAAGGCGATGCTCTCTGGATCCCGCAGCAGGGCAGTGGCAGGGCTGGCTTTTGAACCAGTCTTCCTTTCCTCCCGGTGCCTGCTGCACTGGGAGTGCGATCGCCACTCTTACCTGGCAGATTAAACCTCTCTGGAAGAGCTCTGAGCTAGCAAGCAACGTCGTAAAGGGACGTGAGCATCTGTAGCTGAAATTCATTCTGGCTGAAGTCTGTGCTGTTCTGAATTTCTCTCTTTAAAACCCGTAAACTAAACTCTCTGCCCTTGAATGCCAGCCCTGAAGCTCACCAACATGACAAGAAGCCCTTCAGTTCATGACAGAGGTACTGACAGAGGTGCACAAAACTCATTTTTGAACAATTCGGTTCAATGTAACACAGTTACAATAATTGTTACAAAACTCAGTTATAACACAAGCAGGATTTCAATGGCTGGGTCTCGTGTGAGCTATGGGATAAAAGTCATGCAGTGAGAACGAGAGTAGGAGAACTTAAGTAACATCACTACTGATAAAATAAGGAATTAGGTTGCATTTCCACCTTCCAATCTCTAAAAAAAATGCTCCGATTGAACTGACACACTCCCCTGAATCTTGCAAAAATGTAGGAAAAAGACAAATATACGAAGTTTAATATCATGGCTCTGTTCCCTGCTATGAGTGTTGTTTGAGCTGCCTGTGTGAGAAGACTAAGCTTCCATATCTGTACTCGAAGAGAAAAAGTCTTTCTTCAGCAGCTGACTTAGAGTATTTGAGTAAATCATATGTGGATCTGATATTGCTAGCCAAGATTTGTAGACTTCTGTGGTCTTGGGCAATTACACAGAAGTAAAGAAAAAACCTGCTTTTTTGGTGATTCTCTTATTCAATTGAATCACCAGCCCTTTGAGGTCCATCCATCACAGCAGCATGCTCCATTCAGATAATCATGCAATGCAAGAAGAAACCATTTGAGCTATAAATCTGAAAATGTGGGCTAGGTAATATGATCTGCAGGTAAATTAAACTTGCTTTGAATAGCTGAGCTATACATAATAATAAATGCTGGATAAGGACAGGTGAACAATAAGAAATAAGCAGCCAAAGCTCTTTCTAGAAACTCCAGTGCAAGAAGTTTTCTCCCTTTCTTCTGAGGTAAGCAGCAAATGAAAACAGGGTAACTTCAGCTGTTACCAGTAGTCAGGTGTGTGCTGTTGCTGGAGCAGAGCATGTAAGTACCTCCACCCAGGGCACCTAAGGGCTCTCAGCTGGAGAAGGGGAGATGAGCTGTTACCCGGGGCTTGGCTCTGGAGGGTGGCTTCTGAAAACTCTGTTGCAGTACCCTGCTTTTAAAGGAATCCAGGAGTTTTAGCCTAACTGTGTGACCCGCTTGTATACTACAGAGAAAGGAGCTAAACCCTGTTTCTGGAGATCTAAGGTAAGGACAGAGCTCCTAGCCCTGGGCTTGGGCAGTTCCTCCTTTGGCTTCAGGCTTTAAGAAAGCTTCTAGATGATTCATGCAGCAGGGACAAATCCTCATATGGGGTTTAAGTTCTCTTAGGAAGGCCAGTTGCTCTAACAGCAGAGGGACCTTGATTAGAGATGTCAGGAGGGGGCAATCGCTGTAGAACTGCTTCAAGTTGCACTTGCTGAAGAGTTGAAAATAGCTGCAGCAGATGGTGAGGGTGCAGATATAAATACTGTGTCTGGCAGGCAGTTTCATAGCTAAAACACTTTCTGGTCACCCAGCTAAAAATGGTCTTGTAGCAATAAGGTGCTTCCAGGAAGCATCAGCTCTCAGGGGAACAGCAAAAGGCAGCCCTCCAGCCACACTTGGGTGAGTACGGTTGTGTGGGCTGCTTGTCCTGTCGTGATCTTCCCCCAAAATGCGATTTCTGAGAAGCCTATCTTGGAGGCAGGGGGAGCAAGTGTGATATGTAAGTGGTACAGAAGGTACAGAAGTCCCAGATCTCATGGGCTTTTGAATTTTAGGGTCATCTACCCTCAGGGCAGCCCTGGCACTTCTCAAAATAGCTGTACGGCTTTTTAGGGGTTCTGCAGGTACCAGTATGGTATAGGCTCCTGGTTTTCTGGCAATGTGAAGTGCAAAGCTGTCCCCCTAAAATAATCCTGTAAATCCTGAATTCCTGGAGAGCCTTGCACTGGAGGAATCCCGCTGCCAGCAGGGGCTAAGCCTGAAGCAAACACAGCCAAAATGCATTAGCACAAAGCCCTTTCCCCTGAGTGTATTTTACCTTGGTTTTGTTCAGGGGTATTAGCACCTGGGAAGCCATTTTTTGTTTACAGATCAGCTGATGCATGGTAACTTGTTCAGCGACAGTAACTATTTGATGTGTATTACTCCAATGTTTTTTGAGACCTACAGCAGGTTGTGGGGAAGTGGTAATAGCATTCGCATGGTGCAGTGCACACTCTGAAGTGTGAAGTTCAGATCCAGTAGCTGTAACCCTAATCTTGTAATAAAAGGCACCTGGACATCCAGCAGTCCTCTGGCTTCAAACTGCAGTGCTGCAATAAAGATGCCAATTTAGCCCTGGTGAAAGAAGTTTTGCTTATCACAGTACTTAGAGTATTCCCTGCAGCTACTTACAGAAAACAGCAAGCCAATGGGTAACATTATTGTGCAAAGATAACCAGGAATTTAACAAAAGAGATCCCCTCTATGGAGAACTTGAACACTTTTGTGGGATTTGGGGTCTTTATATCCTATGGAATAGGATATACATGTGTCATTGGTCAACATCCTCTACGTAGGAGGAGGAAAAAATAGCCCAAAATGTGCAGTGGGGTGCTACCAACTCCATTTCCCTACTTCTTTTGGGATAAGGTAGAGAAAAGAAGGCTACTTAGCTTACTAAGCTTACTTGGTTTCCTAGCTAGAGGGTGGAGTATCACAGCGTGGAGTGGAATCACAGAATGGTTGGGTGGGAAGGGGCCTCTAGAGCCCATCTAGTCCAACCCCCTGCAGTGAGCAGGGACAGCTTCAACTCAAGCAGGTTGCTCAGAGCCCCGTCCATGAGATGTAGCAGTAATTTCATGTATAGTGTCTGGGATAGGCTTAAATTCCTCTTGTTGACTCTTGGATTTGTACTCCATTTCCCTGGAAAATACTGACGTGCAAGTCTAAAGTCAGACAGCAAGTTGGGAAGGTTTTCTGGAAAAGGATTTTGCTCATAAAGGAACTGCTTCCAAAATTTCTGGGTTTGAGTAAAATGATGGAGTGTCTCAGTTGCTGCACAAATGCCAGGTTTTCAGGATGTGAACTGCTGCGATAATTAACCAATGGTCTGCGTGATGACAAACCAGGGCGTCCCAGCTTTGAGGCTGAAAAGGAGGAGGAAGAAACTTTTCTACCGATAGGAGAAAGGGCAGCAAGTAAAGGGCCATGCCTAAGGGGGCTTTTAAGTGCAGCTTTGGGCTGACCTGCGAGTCCAGCCCAGCCTGCAAGGCAATGCACCCCCAACGTGCTGCAAATGCGCGCCTGCCCCGTTCCCCAGGTCAGTGCTCAGCATCCTCCCTTCAGGGCTTCGGCTCTGCCTCTCCTCAGCTCCGTGGGAGAGGATGCTTCTTCCAGACACCTCCCGTGCTACCACTTAACGGGTCAGACTGCAGAGCAGCATGAATAAAATTCACTGACATAATGACCCTTTCTCCTAAAGGTTAGAAAACAGGGTCTGAAATCGGGCATTATTGTCCTTCGGTGGTCAGGTTGAAAAGGCCGCTGGTTCCTTGCGTACCTGGTTCCTTGCGAGATCAGGACTGGTCCTGTACAGTAGCTTTGAAAAGGCAGCTCTGCTTCGGATCCCGATTCCTACCGCCGTATGCTGCCGTATTCTCTGCTGTCGTTACTGCTTGGGACAAGCTCTTCGTATAGCCAGTGTAGCTCAGGAGCATGAGGCTGTTTGGCTCTCACTTGTGCCAGCCCTCTCTCTAACGCTGGGTAGTTAAGGGGTTTCTGAAGCTAATTCTCATGTGGTCATTGCAAATGATGAGACCACCCACAAAAACATTTTCAAAGAGAAAGAGAAACTTGTTCTTGCTCAGCTTCACAGTGAGACTTTGGCAGTGGCTGTCCTGTCCCTGCTGCAGAGGCTGGCAGGATCAGCTGTGCAGCCCTGTGCAGGGCGCTCTTCAGCACCATATTGCCCTTCAGCTTGCCATAATATGTCAGTGCCTTGAAGGACCTGGATTTAAATCTAGTATTTGGAGACAAACCTGTGTGGCAAAGAAAGCCTGAAGTTTTAATTTGCCTAGAACCAACCAGCTGTTAAGAAAGCATCAGAGAGGCCAGACTTTCTGCAGTTGCGGCCATGAGGATGCAGGGATTCCCATAGCATGGAAGCTTTCTCATGAGAGGTGTCTTGGGGCAGCCTGCACAGCATCAGCAGGTCTTTCCCTTGCACCAGAAAAGCAGGAATCTGTCGCTGTCTGGGCTCTCCAGTTGCTGCTGAACCTTCGCAGGGAGAGCAGGGAAGGGATTCTGATCCTGCTGGGAACCCCCCTCTGTATGCAAAGACTAAGGCATCGCCTGAATTTTCTGTTATTTTACATCTTTGACACTGAGTAGGAGGTAGTTTGATGTCGGTACCACTAAGACCCTGCTTTGAAGGGGTTGCAAGTTGTATTTGATGGGCTGTCCCAGACTGGGGGTGGGAAGGAGAGGCGTGAGTCACGCGCAGAGAAGTGGCGCCACCGGGCCAGGGCATCCTGACCGTGTGCGAGGTAGGCAGCTCCGGTGGCGCGGGTGGGGAGCACCGAGGCGTGTGTTCATTGCAGAATCAAAGCTGTGAAAGTGTGGCTGTGTGGGGAGAAGCAGCTCTTACAGCAACCCATGCCTTTTTTTCATTAAAGCAAAGGTAATAAAGAAAATTAGCAGCCTGTAGTAGCTTTTTGTTGTTGGGTGTTTTTTTATTAATTGAAGATTTCTTAAGAAGAAATCAAGTGTCAGAAAGCCTTTAAGGAGATTGTATCAAAGCTTGAGTTTCAAGTGCCACTTGAGATGGCGAAGTGATGGGTAAGCAGTTGATGTGGCTCTCTTCTGAGCACACGAGGAGCCTTATTCGTGGTAACAGGAATTGTGGAGATAAATTCCCAGAGTGTACCCACTGGTGTTTCAGCTGCATGGGAACTAATGTGACTCTTGAACGTAGACGAATTTGTGGTAAAGCCTGTGACTTAAGGGTATGGCTTAAGCGCATATTTTTTTTTTTAAATCACAAAGGATACCAGTCGCGGCAAGACAAAGTTGGCTGTGGGTTCCCCAGCCCCCCATACTGTTCATCTGGCATCAACTGAGTAATAAATTATTGGCAATAGGACTTAATTTTTTCTTTCCACAGATAGGTGCTAACTGCCACATATGTAGCGGGGGGTACTGATGGAGCGGGATATGGAGCCCTCTGTCCATCGAGCAATCCGCTTGTCCCGTCTGTGTGCTCCTTTGCACAGGCTGCCTGCAGTAATATTGCTGATGCTCAAGATCTGCCTCCAAAGCACAAGACTGATTGCTGGGCTCAAGGCTATTTAGTTAAAACAGTGATTCCAGTAATTTCATCATCTTAAAATTCAGCCTCAAGGATGTCTTACTGGCAGCTGGGTTGGATCCTTAAATGACCAGGCAGTGAATATGGTCTAAATACCTTGAACTACATAGAGGAGGCAACTTTCTCTGTAAAGAATAGTTTTCCTGTGTTGGGTCTCAGCATCCATTTTTCAAACAGAAGGGCTAAATTCAAGGAACCTGGTGACTAGCTCTGGATTCTTTTCTAGTGCTGATCACCCCCTTCCCTAATGGCTATATTTTAGGGATGGTGGGTGACTGCAGGCAGCGCACTTCCAGCTTTCAAACCAAGGTTCCCCAGCTGTCTTGTAGTCCACCAGAGTGTTAAACTTCCTTGGAGAAGATAAGCCTCCATGATTGACAGTCCTCCTTTGGAGGAGAGCTGTAACAGCAAACTTGACTCTGCAGAGCTGCTGCAGGGACGACTGCCTTGCTCAATTCATGCTTTGCCTCTCCGGTTGCCATTTGAACTACAGTGATAAGGGGAGGAGGGTGTCATGACTGCAGGGATTTCTCTATATTGAACCATAAATCCCTTCTGTGGCCATCATCATGCTGCATGACTGCTCCATTTAAGCTGCACTTGCTCGTCTAGCATTTGTCCCTCTGGACTTGGCATTTTACACTTGTCTGCATTAAATTGCATTTACTGGCTGAGTCACCTAAAAGATGCAAATCCTCCGGAATCTGGGCGTATTGTGCTTGCTCTCAGTGGGAGGAGTAGGAGAGTGTGATATAAACATATTCTTTCTTTCCCAGCTCTTATGAATCTCTGCTGACCTAAGCTATGAAAAGACATCCAAAGATGTCATTGGATTTTATTTTTTAAATTTACTTGAATGTGAACAAATCCACAGCATCTTCTGGGGTGTAGATCTCACTCAGACCCCAGCTATAAATCCTGTCTGGGCTCCAGTCTTTGCCAGGGATTTTCTTTTGCTTCTGTCACTGTACCCAAGAGGGGAACCTGTTGTACTAGTCTCTGTAAATATTTGCTGTAAGCAATCCCTCAGCCTCAGGAGGCTGTAATCTAACTAAATCTGGAAGGATTAGCCTTGATTTGCAGGAGGAGATCTGGGATGAAGCAAGCCAGCAGCTTGCCTGGGGTTGTGTGGCAGCTTTGCAGGATTGTTAAATACTCAGGTAGCTCTGTATTGCTGGCACGGGTTGCAAAGTAGCTTGAAGAGCAGGTAGTTCACCTGGAGACCCTGTGTTATGCCATCCAGCAGTTCCCAATCTATCTGGACTATGTCCATGTAAGTGTTGGGCTCGTCCTAACTCCAGAGGCAGAAGCAAAGTTGGGAACTGGGGATTCGACGTCTGGCTCCACTGCTGCCTTCAAATGAAGGTGAGCTTTATATTTTATGGATTTTGACTTACTGATGTTGGATTACATGGTTGCTGCACACTTCCATGCCTGAAACCTAGACTGTCTGAGGACAAGTGAGATTTTGGGGAGTATGATATATGTAACACCAGCTCAGTGTCCAGGAGTAGTTAAAAAAGACTATCAAATATTAGGCATTAGAAAATCAATAAAAAAATAGAGGATATCCTTATGTCGCTGTATAAATCTGGGGTTTGCTCACACTTTGAACCTCTTGTGCAGTTCTGCTTCCCACATCTGTAAATAGGAATATTAGCTCAGGAAGAGAAGGACAAGGATGACTATGGTCTGCAGTGGTTTCATTCTGCAGGAGCCATCTAGGCCTGGGTTCCGCCTGGAAAAAGAGGCCTTTGGGGGTGAAGGTGTTCTGTGGAGGTCTGCAGAGCCTAGTACGGTCTGGAGGCGTTGGACAGCAATAGCTGTTCTGTTGTAGCACAAGAACCGGGAGCTATCAAATGGAGTTAGTAGAAGCCAAGTTCAAAACGGACAAGAAGCAAGACCTGTGGAGGCAGTTGTCAGAAAGGTGTTGCGTGTGCAGCAGCTGCATACAGGCTGGAGGACAACTGGGCACCATTTGGAGGGAGATCCATTTACGATCCACTTTAGACCAGAGTTTATGCCTCAGTCCGTCCCGAAGGACTGCAATATGGATAACGTGTGATGTGGCTATAACGGGGCTGGGGTCTGCCCTAACACCCTATGCACTGTCGGGTTGTTTCCCTTCTTGCTGTAGAGGCCATGATTGCACAGCTGCGTTAGCAGGTCTGTTAAGTAGCTCTTTCCAGAACCAACTCCTCCCCCCCAACCATGGAGATGTTCTTTCTGTCTCATGAGGATTGCATCAAGCAGCTCTGCACTTTCTGACAATAACTTGCAATTCTTAATCACTCCTGGTAATTACAACTTTCTCTGCTTTATGCCTCCTCAACTCTATCTGAGGACAGGAGCTGTTTCATATTTAAATAGTATTATAGCTGGATTGCTCTCCTGGGGAGCTGTTGGTCTTGAAGGCTGAGGTTTAATTCTCTGCACCACTAATTAGATCAGGAAAACAACTAGGAAGATATAAGCAGAAGGTTTGTAGGGGCATGTTAACAAACATGTCTTATCTTGCTTTAAAAGCAACATCGTTGGCCTGCTGTGATTCAGAAGCATTCATTTTTTAGGGAGGTAAAGAGGAGGAAGAGAAAGAATTGGGTTTTTATCCCTAGATGTTGCTTGTACAGTAACACAGCAAGAGAAGGAAGTGGAAAGTATGAGTCCAAAGATCGCACTTGATTTAAAAGCAGAGAAGTTCCTTGGCTGGGAGAGACCTGACGGAGCTGGCAGGGGAGGAGGTCGTGACTGCCGTTTCATCAAGCTTTTACTTTGAAATTGCTCTCAGTGATAACAGGAGACTTCAGTTTGCCCCATGTAGACTGATTAAATGTCATGACAGTTTGTTTAAATGTGTTTAGGTACCAGATTGACAGCTCCTTGGAGCAGCCAAGCAGAAAACCCACAAGGGACATGTAACTCTGCTAGTTGTAAGCTGTGTACAGGACCTAGCTCAAGAGGTAACTATGAAACAGCCATTCAGTTGTAGAGACCAAATGTACTCAAATTCAATGCTTTACAGTAATGAAACAGCCAAAAAATCCATTAAGGCAACGCTGTTGGTGTGGGTTTCCTTTTTGAAGTGGAGAAATCTTGTTAACAGGGAATGAGGAGGAGGGGCAGAGGGTAAAAGGCTTGCAGGAGGCTTGGAGACTGTTTAAAGACATGGTGTGAGCAGTTCAGAGTAAATGTTTTACCACCTATCAAAACCATAGCTAAATACTTTTAAGAGAACAGCAGTGTAGTTAAACAGCAGAGTAGTGGATGCTTTTAGAAGTGGAGGGAAGCCCATGCCCCTTAAAGAAACTGAAGGCTCCTAAAGAACTTGACCATAGTTGGGTAATACCAAAGGGCGAAAAGCTAGAAGAGAGACAGAAGCAATAATAAAAAGTTATTCATGGAGTAGTTAAAATGCAAACTGAGTGGCATTATGGAAGATGTCCCAAGGCTACACGATTTGAGAGAAAATATCCAATGTTTATGGAGTTGCTGCTTTCCTCCCCTATTTATGTTACTTCTCTTTTATACGTGAGGATTTATTAAGCAGAGTAGGCATCATCAGTATGGGGAAAAAGGATGATTTGAGTGGAGGGCAGGTGATGTTGATTATACAAAATTTCTTTTAACCTGGAAAGAGTGAAAACTTGGTGACAAGCAGGCTGGGAGGGCTTTTTCGTTGGAGCTTTTTACAGTACTTGGAAGTAGTTAGATTTAAATGATTCAATCTGCCTATTGTGCTCCTCATGACAACGTTTTCTGAGCATATGGTCATCAGCCTCTTAATTCTGTGAAGTTACTTAAGACCTGTCAGAAAGCTGTTGCTCGCTGAGGTGTGACTGTGTCTGTTCCCTGCTGCCCTGCTGGTGGTTGCTTCGCTTGCGTGAAGATAATTAGAAATAATGCATCACTCTTTGGGTACTGGAGTTCTTCCTTTATGCCCGTTTGATTGCTAAAATCCAGCCTGTTTTAAGCCATCACAGAGAAGCTGAAGTAGGCTGATGCTGAGGGGTTCTGGACTTGCCCATGGGTGCTGTGTCGGGTTCTGGACTTGCCCATGGTCAGAGGGGTTCAGAGCAGAGCTGATGGACCTCGGCTTGTGTTTCTGCGCACAGAAGAGCAAGCATCTGAACTTTGCTTAGAAACCTGTAGCCAAAACCACTTCTGATCCCTGTTACAAGTCCTCTCCCACGGTTTTCCCAAACTCTTGCCTTGAACTCCGTGCTGGTGTGCGAGTAATCTGCTTGTGCACAACTTTTGCATGGAGAGAGAGCTGTGTGCAAGGGGGGAGATGTCATGGCAGGAGTTGCTTTTTTCAGTATGTCCAAGCTACAACCTGAGAACGTGAATTGGAGGTTAATTTGGGTTTGCACTGTTATGTTCAATATGGTCCCGAGGCGCAGGCGCTGGGTTTGCGCGCTCAAACCGGCTCCCCAGAAGGACCCTTTCCTGTGCCATGGAGAGGAGTCTCCAGCCCCAAAGAACACGGCTGCAGTCTCTAGTGCTTGTCTCAAGGCTGTTTCTATTCTAAACCATTGAACATGGAAAATAACCTGCTTCTCCCTGACAATCAGGGAAAATAAACTTTGCTCTGAGGCTGCCTTAACTGGTTTCCTTGTTCTAATGATGGGACAGTGGAGACCTCCATCTCGGGTCCTGCGGTGCCGTGAGTATCCCCTCTTTGGTCTCCGTTCTCCAGGCACTGTCTCTCTGCACCCTCTGAGGCTGTGATCATGACTAATTGCTGCCTCGCAGCATACCTTTTTTTTCTCTGCAATCTCTTATTTTTGATATAATCATAAAAACACTGCTGCAGGTGGCACGCTTCCCTTCTCCTCCTGCCAGGTCGCGTTCCAGCCCTCATGGCAGCAGGTGTCTCCAGAGGGCAGTTCATTTGGCCTTTGCCGCTTTCAGATATATCATTCCCTGGAGCTGCGTATTTCTCATGATCAACTGCCTTTGACGTGAGCTAGTTCAGACTTAAACACAAAGGGCTGTATTCATCTGCTCTAGCTCGGACATCTGAAAGTTATCTAAGTCTACTCTGTCAACATAAACAACACCCAATTCAGCCAGATTTAATCCAAAGGAATGCTTTTTACAGTGGATTTACCAAGCTCCTCTTCTTCAAGAGGAAAGAAAAACTTCAGGCGTAACTTAAGGACTGCAAGTTCCTGTAGAGAAGCCTGATTGCAGATGCAGTTTTGCATGAGTCAGTAATAGAGTTCGTATTTCTCTGAAAAATATTTTGTACGTTATGACCTTTACTCTCAATGGAAGGCAAAATATAGATCACCTCTTTAATGTGGTGCAATTTGAAACATTTGTCTTTTCAAACTGGCACAAATGGTAAATTGGCGTTTGGGACACTTAAGGATCCATTTGCTATCAGTATGGGGAGGACAAAATCTGCTGGAGGCTCTGAAATACCCACCTGAATTGAGAAGTTGAATGTCAAGCTTAATTTTTACCATTCTGCAGCACAGAAGGCACTCTTAACCCCCTGTACTTCCAACTTGCAAGGCAAGCAAATTGGATACCTCTTTATTTGGTAATTTGTAAAGATTATTTCTGCCCTCTCTATTTTTTACTTTTACCTCTCAAGGGTGTAAAGTTTTATTCTGTGCTGCAAATGGGCTTCAGACTGAAATAAAAAGATGACAATTTTGATAGAAATGCATAAGCCAGGAAACAAAGGAGAAATTTGAAGTGTTAAGCAGTAAAAGCAACGAGGAAGATTTTTATTTAATAACCCCTAAATGATTTATGTATAAGCTCTGAAAACACTGTTAATTATCGGTGGAAAAAGGCCACAGTTCTTGTCCTTAAAATGTCTGTTTAGTATATTGGACACCTTTTATAAAAAAACACTACTTTCCCGTAAGATTTTATTTAAAAATAAAAGAAAGCCAAACCAGATTTCCCCATCAGGGTGGTGGTCCTTTAGTATATGCAATTATTCCTCTCTAGCAAAGGGGACTGTTCAGGATCTTGTTTTTCTTATTTTACCATCCTGTTTCCACAGCAGGGGAAAGTGTGCTTATAAAGAGAATGGCCAAGGTTGCAGGTGTCAAGCTAGAGCCTGAATTTGGGTCACTTTTCTTATATCCGATCCCCTGTGTGGCTCTTGGCCAAGGCAGCTGGTCTGCTTTGGCCACAATCCCGATTCTTTAGGTGCCCCATGTTCCCAAGGCATCCGTGGGAGTCGGGGAAGCCCATATTCCCATGCAGGCACCTGGTGCCTTTAGAGGATTCCTGTGCCTCGGGAAGTTGGACCTGAAATCCTGGTCTGCCCAATCTTATTTCATGTGGAAATAAAATGAGCTTGTCTTTTCTCCACAACTTGAGTTGTCCTTCGCTGTCCTTGGGTGCTTTGAGCCTGTTAGGCCCTTCCGAGAAAGGGATCATATTCCTCAGATGAAGCATATTACGCTGCTTCGTGTTTTCTGCGCTCTCTTTACAAGTGAAAGCCTGGAGTTTTGAACCTTATTATTAACTATAAAACCCAATGATTAAATGCAGCAAGGTTTATTATTATTTAATCAGGACACTTCCTCCATGCTGTCAGTGAGATGAGATGTTGCAGGAACCAATAGAGAGCTAAGCTCAACAGTAACGGTTCTCCTTCTCCTGCTTCTAACTTTACTCTTGCATCTGTATGAGAGAGAGGGACGGTGGGCAAAAGGGGTACAAACATTCAGCAACTTGTTTCTGCTGCCTCTCTGCTGAGGAAGTTTATTCTCCATGGCAAGATGGATAATGACGCCTGCACTCTTGAGTCTCTCTGCAAAGGAATTAATCTCGTTCTCTGCTCTTCCTTGCTAGGGATGAAGTCAAGGGTGGAACTCAGTAGTTCAGTGGGTTTTAAGTAAGCTCCTAAGCTCCAGTCTCCTTACCAAGCAGGAATGCAGTTAAGGTTATCTAAGAATAAAAATGGTCCCATGCTGCCTTGGTTGTGTTTGGGTCCTTTTCCTGACAGCCGTGTCTGCGTTACAGAAGAGAATAGTTTGCGTTCAGTTCTCTCTTTGCTCCGTATCTACGCTCTGTCAATGAGAGTGGCAATATCGAATGTATTTGTCATCCATCTCCATGTAGAAGGACAGCAGCAAGTCCATGCCTCTAATTCAGCACCGGATCAGTTCTGGATATTAAAACAATGACATTGCCCCTGAATAGGTATGAATATTTTTTTAGTAAGTAGTGATTTTAATTTCCAGCTTGGCTTTTAACACCAGGAGTGACCCTTCACCACCGTCTTCCTCTGAGTAATGGGGTTATTCTGTTGGATATGACTCAGAGGTGCCTCTCCCAACTATCTTTTGACCCTACTGAAATAATCATGGGGAGCAAATGAATGGTTCCCGAGGAAGTTGAATCCCACCTGTTCTTAGATAAATTGGAGGGCCTGTAACCCATGAATCTTTGTTAAAAGGCACAGTCATTTAAGAGGACTAAAAGTGGGTCCTGATGCCAAAGATAGCTTTGCAGAAATGATGGTGATGCATGGAGGTCAAGTCCAAAGCTAACAACGGAGAGGAGGAGGCTGCAGGGTCAGGCGGCTTTGGCTGGTGCATGAGGGGACCGGTTTGTTATTCGTGCTGGTGCTGCTATTTTCTGTGAAAGGTGCGAGTACCGTCAGCCTCACTGATCTGAAAGGTCGGTGTTTCTCAGTCTGCCCTGGTCCCAAGGGATCAAACTTCCCAGCTCTTCTCTCAAGGTAGGTTAGAGGTGGTTGGAGCTGTAAAATACTCGCTGGTAGTGAGTTTTCGCCCTGTGCAGTCTGGCTCCTCAGCTTTAGCAATCGCATGTTGTGCCCCTCTGTCTCTCCCACCCAACCTTTCCGCTGTCCACCTTATTTTCCCTGGCAATAACATTCCAATAAGCTCTATAGCAATAGACAGCTGAGAGGAGGGACCCTACATATTCTCCAGGTAAGAAAAGGGTGTATGCAAGCTCGCTCCCACACCTGAAGCTCTGCAAGCATCCCGTCTATATTCCCACTACAGGGACAAATAAAAATTGCTGTTCACACAAACACTGGTAGTCAACCAGCCCTGAGGAAAATATCTGTAATGAACCAGGCTTTTTATTGAGCTCCCCGTACGCTCACCTACCTGACCTTACAGAGACCTGGAAGCTGCTAGATTTTCTAAAGAGGGTATTGCTCCCCTCTTCCCTGCTGCTGCTTTTCTAACTCTAACATTAGAAAGACTGTTATAGTTTGTCACTGTTTTATAAAAATGTCACGGGCTTGAACACTTACAGTGAGACTTCGCACGATTATTGCAGAAGTGTTTAAAATGTTCTGAGGTGCTTTTTAGGTGCCAAAAAATTTTAGTTGACAAAATAGTAAGTCCAGATCTAGCTAACACTCTGAATGGACATAAAAGATGTGACTAAAATTCCCTTTACCTCTCTGTTCACCCCTGTGATGTCTATCTTTTCTTACTGCTTGTTCCATACTAGAGCTGTAATTTATAAGATCTGAATTTCTGTCATGGAAAACAAGGAGAGTTGCTTTTTGGAGCTTTGTAAGACTTGTCCTTTGTAAGTGAGCTATGGTGCAAAAATCCAATAAAAACCTAAATGTTTTAATTTATAGTAAAGCGCCTGCACACCAGTCTGGGAAGGTAAAGCAGTCCTGACATGATCATTAATTACCTGCATAGTTACTGTCAAATAGCCTTATCCGAAGAGAGAACTAGAGGCAAAGTCCTCTTTAGTTGTCGGGGTGGGGAGCTGTGTAGCTTTAAGCTGGAATGCGGTTCTCCCAACCCAGCCTCTAATCTCCTCATAGCTTTAACATCTGGAGTCCTCTGCTTAAATATTTCACGCTTGAGAATATGTGATATGATGCAGAGCGGTCGCATCTGAGTTGTAACAAAAGAAACCCATGTAAAGCACTCGAGTGTCATTATGAACTTGGAAACGGCAGATCGCTGCAGTACGGCTCCAAAGGCGTTTCACTGGCTGCCATTAAAGGGCTCAGAATCACATCTTCAGAATTCAGGAGAACGTATAGCTCTTATTTTTATTTTGCAGTGTGATTAATGACTCTAGGAACAAGTTTTTAAGCTTGATCTCCAGATGGAAGAATATTAAAAATATCGATTTATTGTGGCTTCTTGCGTGAACTTTGCTCAAATTGGACTGCAGAGCTGCTTGAGCCAATTTTGCTGTCAGCGTGGTCACTCAGTCTGTGAGGCTTAGCGCTTCTGCTGCGAGTTGTTTCCCTATAGCACTTTGGGAAAAATATCAGGTTTTTTGCAATGATTGAGGATTTTAAAAACAATATAAGGAAAATCCCATTCACACACATGGGAACTGTCAGTCACAGCATGCCCGTGAAATCCAGCCGCAGGCACAAGGACACCAGCTCTGACTTCTTTAAAAAAAAAAAATAAAAAAAAAATCTTCCTTTGCTTGGAAGAAAGACAGAAAAAGCTATCTAGGGCCTAAATCACTCGTCTTTGTTAAATCTGTTCAGCTGGTGCCAGTCCTGTGCACCCAGATTATGTTACAGTAATTCAAGAGGAGGATCTTTTAATTAAGCAGCAAATCACGATCATAAAACTCCATTCCTATATATACCTGTTTTATCCTAGGCTCATCTGCACATGTGATGGTGTCCTAGAAAGTCTGAGTCCCTAAAATAAAAAAAAAAAAAGACTTCCATTAGCTCTTTTAATGAGCTTTAGACACTGTTGTAAAAATGTCTTCATTAGTCAGCATCTTTTGTTCCCAGAAGTGTATTAAGCTGGGGACTGCAGGAAGGTGTCTGGTCCCTCTCCTGCCCCACCAGCCTCTGCAGCCAGCTCTGGCGGCCCAGGCCATGTGAATCTGCTGCTTCTCCAGAAAACGGATTTTTGGTGCCCCCTCGTCCCTCGCCTCAGAAAATTTTCCAATGTCTGAGCTGATTTTCTTCCTGTGGTCTCAGCACATTCTTACTATTTCTACCCTGGGCATCAGAACCAGTTATTACCTTGTTCGTGTTAATACCTCTAAGTTGGTGCTTTCATAATGTCAGAAAAACTCTGCGTTTTCTCAGATGGAGACCCACAACAGCTTCTGGCTGAGCCCCAGCTCAGGACCGAGGTGTGAAGATGAACAGCAGTCCAGGACTGAAACGCCCCTAGCTGTTGGTGGGAGGTGAAAGGCAGTGGTCTCTTCCAGGCTGAGTCTCTGCCGTTTCTCCTCTCGGGAGCACTGTGGTAATTAATCAGATACGCTGTTCCTCTGCCTCGGAGCAGTGTCTTCCTCTACAGACTCCCCCTTTCTAATTTTCCTTCCGTCCCTTGTCACATTCAGCCTGGAGTGAACACCTCAAAGAGTTTATCATCTGAGCCTGTTGGGGTACTGGGCAAAGTCCTTCCCTCCGTAATGGAATAAATCCCATAGAAGCAGTGGAGATAAATGGGGGAGCCAACCAGCCGTGGCCCTGGGTGCCTGCTGCATGGGGACCTGGAAGTCCCACCACGGTGCGGGATGATGCTGGAGCCGGTGCCAAGGTCTGGTGAAGCCTGACCCAGCCTGGGGTCAGGAGGGAGGAGAACTGGAGACCCCAGATCTGGCAGGTCTCCGGTTCTGCTTGCCCAATTCCGCCGTCCCCTGGGACCTCCCTGTCTGTGTCGGGCAGGCGGAGGGATGCCCCTGCAGAGGAACAGGGCTGGGGCACCGGGGGCGGCTGATCAGAGCGCTGCCCTTCTGCTGAAATCGGAAGGAGGTGGGCCTCGCTTAAATGCCAGGCTGAACTTTGGGCCACCAGCACAGGGCCCTGAGTGCATTTCTCCTACCATAAGTAAAGTAGCACCAATAGCCCGGGAAGCTTTTTAGAGGATGAAAAAAAGAATGGATAAAGCAATTACAGAAAAAGGCAAATTAAAGTATTAGAGCTTGAAGGGCTCCTTATTTTTTCCCCTCTTCTCTTTGAATTACTTTTCATTTCATTCTTAATTCCCTTACATCAGATTGCAGCCTGGTCATCTGCCAGCGAGTGACAATCGCGCTTGGGCACCTGTCCTCGCGGGTGGAAGCCATCGGTGTGGCGGAGGGGACGGGGAGGGCTGTATTTCACCTGATTATCAGCAGCGTGCTTTAATTTTCCCAGCACATCGCTGTTAATCTGGACTTAGGCAGGGGATTGCAAAAATATAAACCAAAATTAAAGCCTAAAAAGTTAGCTGTGTGTGATAATGAATGAGATACTGCTGACCCGTGGGCTTTCTCTCTCTTCTGGGTAATTACAGAGGAATAACTGTATAAATCTTAGTTGGATTTCCTGCCCCCTTTTCTCTTGGAAATGGATGGCTCTGTTGTGTTTCTGTTTCCCAGGCTGGAGGATTGTTTTAATTTAAATGCAACTTTATGATGCTTTGCTGCTGTAGCAAGTAGAATTTTTAAAAAAAACAAAAGCAAACACAACAAAACAGCAAAGAAAGAAAGAAAAGACAGCGAAGCTTTTAGTTAACCTGGCCATTTATCATCCTAGCTGGTAACTGCTGTTCTTGTGTCTGAACTGCAATCTCTTACGCTGCCTAAATGCAGTTCCCAGCAAGCTCCTGCAAAGGGTTTGGATTTCCTCTCCTCTGGTGCAAAGGGGAACGCTCCCCAAATTCTCTCTTTCGGCCGATCGGTGTTTTGGAGGGCGGCAAGCAGGTAGGTGCCGCCACGTTATGGCTGAGGGTGTCTTTGTAGAGCGGTGGCTTTTGTGCTCTTCTGTTGCTCCCCCACGTTTGAGGGATCAGAGCCGCCTCCCACCAACCAAGCGGGACTTACAGGACTTACACCGAGGCTGGTGCAAATGGGGCTTCTCCGTAGGCGTGTTAAAAGAAATGGTACTTGAGGTTTTATTTCTTCTGGAATTTGGTAATTATCTTTGATCTTTCAGTATCGATGTTATCCAACACATACCTTCTGCCAGTGTCTCTCACCTAATGTTTCATCACTGTATTAAATTGAATATATTTAATATATTTTTTCATCCTCTGTTTCAGCCCAGCTTTGCAAGTGATTGCAGCCACTCCTGACCTCAAAGTACCTCCTATAAACTTGTTGAACAAAAACAACCCCAAACCTTTGGACTTCTTGCAACGTTCCTTATTAAGACAAAAAAATTACTGATGCTGCTCCGCAGCCCTTCCCCTCCTCTTGGCACACTATATGTTTACCCAAAGAGACCTTTTCACCTGGCCCCAGGAGGGGAAAACAAACCCTGTAATCAGGTGCAGGCTGAACCTGGGACATAAATCTTGTGTGAAGCTATGCCGCTCTGTTATTGCGGAGTGCTGCTGCAGGCAGTGCCAACCCCACTTATTCCTTATTAGGGGCTTCTGGGCAGTTTTACTGCGAGCGGCTAACTTTAAGTAAGGCAGGACAGTGGGTGCATCACGAGCCTGAGAAGGCTTTGGCAGCTGGGAAATGCAGAAGTGAACTGCAACCGGGATGCTGGGAGGAGAGGGAGTAACACAGAAACCCAGGGAAGGTGGGGTTTTGGTCAGCAGCAGATGGAATTGGTTTGCAGGCTGGGCGCAGACTAGAGCCTAGTCTTTCTAGGCTTTCTAGGCAATGCTTTCAGCTGTATCTACCTGAGGATTTTAGGTTCACAGCAGTGTTTGCATGCGTGACGCTGTTCAGATGAAGCTGTCTTCAGGCACCCAAGGCCATGGCTCAAGGCAAGTCCATTATGTATGTCCTGAATTACCTGCTCTGCGATCAGGTAGGATTGCGTTAAATCCCAGTGTGGGCACTCTTCAGAGTGGTCTAATTCAGCACATCTTCAGATTCAGCATCAATTAAACTAAATCAAATTAGTGCTGTTCTAATTCTGGATGAGAAAGTGCCTATGAGGGGCCTTAATGCAGTTTGAGTAACCACTTTAAATTTACACCTTTAATTCATTTAAATTTTTAAGGTGCTTAAAAGCTTGTCCGCACATAGTTTGTGAATGCTTTCCTTATCTAGGATGCTCTATCTGATGGAAAAAAGATTGGATGCAGGTTGGATAGGAGAGGTTGGATAAAGGTTGGTTGTTTTTGTGGTGCTGTCAAGTTTTATTTTAAACTGCTTTAGGGTATTTTCAGTTTGGTGGTTTGTTTTTTTTTAGTTTAAACTCATTAAAGCAAAAAAGTGTTAGCATTTCTGGTCTAAGCAACTGCAGAGGAAAACTTAGGTATATGTACACGTGTACATAAAACTTATTTATATCTACACGTGTACACAACTTGTATGTACACATACATATGAATGTGCTATAAAATCTCTAAAAGCAAAAGATCACAATTTTTGAAGCCCTTGATTCTAAGCTTATTTCTTGATTGTGAGAAGCATAACCATGTTTTCTGAACACGTAGGGGCCCCTAAACTGTGCTTTTCACCTCTCCTAAAGATGGAACTTCTGATACTCCCGTGCAGCAAAAGGGCTAAGAAAATCTCTTTTTAAAACTCTTCATAATCCCTTCACAGGCTTCTGTTCTCTGCAAAACTTCCCATCTAATCAATACGGACAGAATCTGCTTAATTAACAACACTGAACCAAAAAGCCAGGATCATCCCAGGCTGGTGGTAACTCTTTGCAGATGTCTGAGGGGAACTTCTGCTGATGGGAGGCATTACAGCTCCGCTTCCACTCCCAAACAAACACAACAAAGGCTGTAATTTCTCGTTTCCTAACAATATTCCGCCTGCATCTTCAGCTGAAGTTCTGGCTGCGAAACATCCAAACCCTGTTCATTGCATTTAAAAGATAACTCTTTGCCAGCGTGTAGAATACAAGTCTGTGTGTTTGAATAAGAAAAAGCTACTTACATAATCCATTAGCAAGCTGCTGGGCTGCAGTTCCTTGGTAATAAGATAAAGAGCAAGCGTGGAACACCTTTCCCACAGTAACTGCAAATGCTCCCATGTGTTCTTCCCTCTTAAATTATATTTGCTTGTTGCTGATGGAGAATGTCATCCTATTAGTAAGGAGGACCTGAAGAAGCCATGGAGGGCAGCAGCAGCCAGGGCTGAGGACCTCAAAGGAGCTGCATCTGGGCTCCTTTTTTGGGGGAGGAAAAAAGGTATAAATTGCAGAGCCCAGCCATAGGAACCCTTTCCCAGCCTGCTGCTAAAGCTTTCCAGGAAGGAAAGACTCTTCCTTTTCTGTATCTTCTGACCCAGCAACCTGGTTCAATCCAAAGCTTTCTCCAGAGCTGAAAGCCTTCCCTCTTCTTTCCATTCTTATAGGCAAATCTGTCAGGTTCAGCTGATTATTTCTTTTCTTCCCCTACTCTTTTTCTGGAGGGGTTGGTCTATTTAAAATCTACATTGTCTTATTTACTACAGAAACAAGGATACTTCCTCTAAAGCAAAATGCTACATGTGAAGGAAAGGACACCAAAGTCTACCTATTAAAAAAATAAATTAAAAAAAATCTTCCTTTACCTCTACCTAAAGCCCTTTTATTTTTTTTAGCCCCCTGACTAGCTGCCTCCAAAATATGGTGCTGCTTCTGTAGGGAGTCTCTTGGCCAGGAGCAACATCTCTCCTTCAAGCAACAAGCCAGAGAATTGAGCAAAAGAGCACCTCTAGAAAACTCTTCTCTTTTCTTGACCTAGACTCAGATTGCATGCAGCAAGGCTGAACTGACTCCTGAAGGCAGTAAATACCTTGCCCAGCGCCCATCCCCTCTCGCTAGCCTGGGCCCTTGCTGCTATGCTCAGTTTGGATCCAGTTCTGCTTTTGCTGGGCTGAGCCTGGAAGCAGTGCCGACAGTGTCAGAGCTGTGGATGCACTTTAAGGTTACAGCCTGCTGCCTCCTCCAGGACAAGGGACTTCCTAGCCTGCTGTGGCCCTCAGAGCGGCTCTGGCTGGTGGAGGCTCCCCAGTAAACCAGGCACCCTTTCCTTCTGGGGGTCACACATGATAGCTGGTGTGCTCAGCCAGATACCTTGCATGGGTTGTCAGATAAATTTGCTCTTGAGTTTAGGGAGCTGAAGTAAAATACAGATTTCACTAATGAGAAGCTTTTGCATGGCAGTATCTGCCTCAGTTTCCTCATGGTTCTTCAGCAATTTGGGGGATTATGTGCTTTTTCTGGGGCCACCCAGCTCTAGGGTAGCCTTTGCTTCCCAGTCCTCAGCAGCCTAGTGCCTCTGGTTCTCATAGCTTCACCCACAGGAGATGTTTCCCAGCTGCTCCATCAAATTGCCCTTTTTCTCTCCCCTCTCTACTTGACTGTAACGTAGTTTTAAAATGGATACTAACATCTGGTTCCTGTGGCTTTTGGGGATATCATGGCTTCATCTCCTTCTGGTGGTGGGATCCTTCCTGTCAAGCCACCCTCCATGTCAGCAGTGGTCTGCGAGGGCAGAGTCATTAAAAAGTTAATGCCATATTTTCTGTGATGTGTAGCTTCCTTCAGGCGACGGTTTTAACAGGGTCTCTGCCAGCCTGCGACTGATGTATCGCTTCACAGAAGTTGGAGGGATGCATGGATTTCCTTGCAGCAGAGTGCCATCAGCTTGTCCCATCCTTGGCTGCACATCTGAAGTGACATGAAGCTGCCAGGGAAGCGATCTGACTTGTGCTCTCCAGCAACAAGTGGAGACACAAAAAGCTCTTAGAGTTTGGAGATAGGAAAGAGTATCTGAGATAAATGGCAGTTTCCAAGTACTACGAGCCTGGCATCGCTTTATTAGAGGAGTTAATAGGAAGGGCAGAGCCTGAGCTATCAGTTGTGACCGAAGATGTGACCTGGGGTGGACCAGCATCTGCTTTAAAAGGATCATTCAGGAAGGTCTGGGGAGAAATCCACCCGCTGCCAGGTGCTCTGTGGAAGCTTTTCCATCTCTCCCTACCAGATTCATCATCAGAGTCTGGTGAGGAGGAAGGCAGATAAGACATAATTACTTCAAAAAATCTGGGAAACATTGCCCTTTGGGAATCTCTCGTGCAGTTGAGAGCTACATGATGCTACAGAACAAGGTCCTTTAATTTCTGCTTCCCCGAGACAAACATAAAAAGGCTGGAGCAGGTTTTTCCCCTGGTGGGTGGAGAGAAAGGTTTCTCTGTTTCATCTCACAGCCTTCCTTGAGCCCCCTTAGGTTAGATAGAATCCAATCCCCACTTTAAAGGCAGTTTTGGAAAACTTTCCCACAGATGCTTACAGCCAAGATTGCTTCAAATCCACTATGTCCCACTTCATTTCACATAATTAGGAGCTGTGACTTCCTTGACCTGACTCTTTGTGTCTTGAAATGAGATTTTTTCAAAGCAGCAACCCACCAAGGAGAAATTGAAAGCAAACTGATTATCCATGTGGGATGGCTCTGACCTCCTGGTATTAAAGGATTGACCAACTTCTTGCTAAAGTCACTTAATCTTCCTTTTTCCCCCTTTCACTTTTTTTTTAAAAAATAAAAGGTCTTGTGCTTAAGGAGAAATACAAATCCACTTATGTATTCAGCACCCACCTTCCCTTTGCTTATTGTAATCACTTTTGCATCCTGTGATCCTGAATCGGGTCTGAACTAAGAGGAAAGGGCAGAGCTGGGTATCAACTGCATGTGCAAAAACGTCGGGCTTGAATCAGACCAAAGAGTTTCCCAAACACTGCAGCAAAACCAGCAGCAAACTTACGGCAAGGTGAAAATTGAACGGAGTCCCCAACTGAGGGGAAACTTATCTGTGTGCAAAGCCATCCTTTCTGGAAACTGAAGAGAAGAGCAGAGGCTTGAGCTTCTGGGGGCAACGAAGCAAAGCCTTGTGGCTCAGGTACAGGCCCGAGATGCAAGAAATGTGATTTCTTCTGATCTGGCCTTAGGCAAATTGATTTTGTAGCTCTGCCTTTGCGCTGGCAGTGTGAGCCCTGGACATTTGACCCTTTTCTCATGCTCCTCTGCTGCTTCACTGTCTGCATCTCCAGCCCCAGCAAGGCAATGACCTCCCCAGGTGTTTGTGGGGACACGAGCCCGGGTTAGTGCTCCGCAGCTGAAGGTGTACCTTTTAGGAGCACTGCACCAAGAAGAGCCTTACCGGGAAATGGGGAGCACCTCCAGTGACAGCCTGTGGCTCAGTGCTGGGCATGGGGAGTCCTGGTCATCTGTGTTTCACCCCAGCCCTCTGAGCCCTCAAACTGGGGGTCAGTGTGTGCGGGGACTCGGACACCAGCCCCTTCCTGAAATCTGTCTTATTACATTTATTTCATGCAGGCACAGAAAAGAAATATATCAAGCATGTTACCTAAAATTAGCAGCAGCAGCAGCGGTTTAAGTTGCATATAAAATTAATCTGATTGGATTTTAAAGAGAGGCTTATAATAAACAAGGCTGGGGCTGTTTACAAACCTCACTGCAATATAATTATATTTTTCAGCATGAGTTGAGAGCTACAAGAGTGCTGGTCCAGTGGCAGCTTTATTATATTCAGCAAGTGCTAATGAATAGGGAGCAGATTGTAAAATATTGTATATTTTTATTGTTATTCATGCAGGTGAGAGTTTTGCAGCAAGGAGGTCACTGGCTTTATTGCTCTAGGTTCTCGGGGAAGAGACAAGTGCTTTGCCAAGATTCAGAAATGAGCTGTTGTCAAGGAAAAGGAGGAGAGACAGGTCTGCTCCAGCCTGAGATTCATTGTTTCATGGCAGGGGAGGTGCCATGAGGATGAATTTGTCCTTCAGATCACCTTGGACCAATTCCATACCCTGTGCAACTCCATGGACTTCCCAGCTGAGCGGTGCTAGTGATGACAACCGTAACCCCATCCCACAGAGTGTTAGAGCATTCCGTTAGGCACTGTGTCAAGCTCCGGACTTTGAGCTGGCACCCCTCCGCTGCCCGTACGAACACCCCAGTGTTTCCACCAGGTTGTCTGTCAAGTGGGACAAGATACAACCAACCTTTCCTCCCTGTGGGCATGGCCCTGGAAAGGAGAGCTCCTGCGCAAACCGTGCCAGTCTGGACCTTTAGATCACAGCTGCCATTGGAAGTGAAAAGGATTTGGCCGTGACCTGCTGGCGACTACACCACGATGGGCAGGTTGAAACTGGGGACAAATTCTGTGCCGCAGTACTCCCCGTGTGTTAACGTGTGGGTGGGTATGCATGTGGGCCTTAGAGCGATTCCCTACGGTTGAATTTCCAGTCTACCATGCCAGGAGAGAGAAATTTCAGTTTTGGCTGCTCCTTGCTGGCTTGTGTGCAGTCTGAAGAGGTGTTTATTCCAGTTTGACCTGAAACAAGAGAGCCTGGGGAAGGTAGAGCCACGAGCAAGCAAATGTTCAGGTATTTCTTACAACCTTCTGACAGTTGCTGAAAGAGTAGCAAAGATATATACACAGGGATTACAGGTAAAATGCAAGCTGCAAATATACACACACATAAAATTGTGCTTATCTGCATTTTATTTTTGTTTTAATGAGTGTTAATAGAGTGCTAGAAGATCACAAAGGTTCTCTTACTCGGGTGTTAAAATAGGAAGCAATTAAGGCTGTTAAAAGTTGCCATGGTGGCAGGATAAAGATGGTTTGGGGAGGCGAGTTGTTTTTTCAGGCTGATATCTGGGATTAGTTCTTCATTACTGTCGTTTGCCAGAGCTGGGAAAGTTTTATATCTATTGCAACAGAACAGGGAGCAACTTTCATGTGTGTGCACACAGCTTTGTACTGTTTACCGAGGCTGGGGGCACCGGTGAGAGTCATGCCTGCAGGATGGACGCGTGCACCGATGTACAGATAACGAGGGGGACGTGGCGGGGGTTGGCAGGCTGCAGCTGGAGTAGGGGTAGGGATGTCCTTTTCCATGTCCTTCTGGCCAGACTGGCTGCCACCCACCCAGCATGGTGTAGGGGCAGGCTCGTGCCCACCTCATCCCCTGGTTGGGGGGTGAGGTTCATACGTGGCTTACTATGTACTCATCCAGAAGCAGCGTAGATAAGCCCAGAACTGCAACCTGGCTTTTTTATTTTTCTGTTTGTTTTTTTCTCTCTCCAAACTGTTTTCAAGGCATCGGATTCAATTGGGTGGAGTTTGTATTATTTGCCGAGGAGCTTTTGAAGGAGTAGGTCTAGGTCTTTGAGCTGGCTCAGGGGACAGAAGGCAAAGGGCTTTGAGTTTTATGTAACTCAAAGATCCAGTTTCTCACTCTGTAATACCTTCCCTGCCAAACTGGGAGTTCAGCGAATTGGCTTCAGTACTGACTAGAAGCTTTCCATGGGTTGCTTGTTACCAGACATTTTGGCGTTGCAGTCAGGGTAGTGGGGTAAAATGACGTCAAGGCTTAGACCTGCAATTGATTGTCTGGCTGATACCAGGCAAGTTTCCCAGCCTGAGCTCTCTGTAATTCCCGAGGTTGTGTCTCCGTGCAAGTCTAAACTGATCGAAAGATGGGTGCTGTTGTCCCACCCTGCCGACATGTTTCCCTCTGGCACAAGCCCTCCATCCAAAGTGGTTTCAGCTCACTGAATTACCAGGAAACCAGCCTGACAAAGAGGTGGATGGTTTCTGATGGCGTGGCGGGGCTGGGAGGGCAGTCCTGTCAGCCACTTCTGTGCATGGTGGATGGAGCAGGGCAGCGTGCTTGGGTAGCTGGCTCCCATCAGTCCAGCTCTTCACATGAGATTTGTAGACAGGTTGGACTTCAGAGCTTGAACTAGTCATCCTAGGCTGGACAGGCCTCTCCAGAGGGCTATTCCTCTCTTGCTAAGACAAGTGTTAACAGGGCAGAAGAACTGCCCTCTAGCTGTCCTTACTTTCCTCCATTAACTACAGAGAGAAGCACATTAACTAGCTCAGTCTTAAAAATTAAACTTTAAAATGCCCCAAATCAGGCAAGGCCAATACCTTTCCAGGAGGATCCAGCATTTGTGGCTTTGCTGCCAAGAAACGGCTCCACTTTTTGTAGCTGTCGCAGAAATCCTTTCCTTAGCTCACTAAATCCACCGTCTTCAGATGTGTTTTGTAGCGTGCAGTTTTGCTCGGAGGCTCTGATGGATAGGCTCCTCAGTGGAAGCCATGTGGGATCAATTTTAGCATCCCAATGAAATCCTGAGGTCCATTTGCTTTTTCTTCTCTAAAGCTTTGCAGCGCGGGCTGGCCTGCTGTCTGCTATGCTCCAAAGAGACTTATGTCCGCGGCAACATGTGCAAGCAGGCCAAAATTACTAAAAATTGCCTCAGTAGGCAGTGTTGCTAGCTTAAAGGCCTGGTTTTCAGAGGGTCAATGTCTGAAACTCTTAGCAGTGCACCTCACCTGATTAATGCTCTGAGAAGCTCCTACGCTATTTACCTGTGGGGTCAATCCACCGCTGTTGTTTCTTATTATTAAAATGCTACTGAATTAAACAGGGTGTAGACCCAAGCATCCATCCAAGTATCCTCAGTTCTCTAAGCCCCTTTGTTGCTCCCTGCCATCACTTATCTCCCCCAGAAAACACCAAAGCCCAGTTCAGGGGGCAGCAGAGGCTGTTCCCGAGGCAGTACGGATGATGGGGTGGTAGAAGACTGGGTGGGCAGAGGCTGTGCAGCGCTGTGTGACCTCAGGGCAGAGAGGGCTCTGGCCTCTTCTATTTGCTGCTACAGAATAAGCCATTAGGATAAACCAGTGTTATACAGCTTGCTGGAAGGGAGGGAAAAGGAGGAAGGTGTTAAAATGTGCATTGCGATATTCCACCCCAGCACGCAGAATCATAGAGGAGCGAGGCAATCTGATTTTCCTAAAACCTCTCGGCTGTTTAATACAGTTGAATCTCATAATCTCAAAGCTGTAGCACAGAGCGAAGAGTTTCAGTCTTTCTAGGGCTGCACAGAGGTTAATCAGTTGCTCTTTGCTGCATGCGTTGAGATCCGTAGATGGCAGAAGCGTGTGACAAGCTGAGCTGTTTGATTCCCGCAACTCTGACTGCAGATGTTTCCCTAGCCTCAGGTTGCGTGTTCCCTCTGCAAAGATCTGGATTTGGGTGAGCTTTTGGTTTTGTTTCCTTTTTTTTCCCCTCCTGTTTGTACTTTAAAATATCCCGATTGCGGTTGCTGCCCTCCTGTCTGAAGATGGCACTGCAACATCTTGCAAGCTGAATCCCCCATATTAGCATCTGCACCAGCTCCTTCCAGCCCTAATGACTATGGGGACTGACAGTTGAACTGACAACAGCAGAGAGAGGAATGCATGAGCTCGGGAGCAATCAGGGAGCGAGGGTGGGGTGCTTGGACACGAGCTGTGCAGAATTTGCCAGTGCTTCAGCGAGGAAGGGAAAAGCAGGAGAAGACTGTGGATAAAGCCGGAGAATTGTGAATTCAGCTGAGGTGCTACTTCATCCTCCTCCCAACCCCTTAATGCTTTGCCACGGGCGGGATGCTGAAGCGCCTGATTCGCATACAAGGCCAAATTCATCACGGGTGCAAACTGGCTCCGTTCCTCTGACTTTGTTGCCGCTCACGTCTGCTGCTGAGGCTCCGGCTCCATGAACTTAAAAGAAAAAGGGGGGTGTTGGTGAGAGAGGGAAAGAAAGGAGATTCCCATTGACTGAGCTGGTTTAAATGGTAAAATGAAAACACTGCAAACACTTCTGTGGCTTGCAGCAGCTGCTGGTTAGTTTTGTGGCTTCTGCGTTGTGCAGGCAGAGGGCCATTGCTTTTTAGCTGCTTTTCCATAAGAAAATTGATATATATATATAGTGGCTGTTTAGCTGAGGTTCTTGTTTGGGCACTGGGGAGTGGGGCTTATGCCGTAGAGCTCATCTGTGGGTATGCAGGGGCTGTTAGCCAGGGGAGGGCAGTGTCACAGGAATGGCTTGCAGGAGAAATGGGAAAAGACGAGGGAAGCTGCTGCTGTTCTTTGCACACACAGCTCTGAAATACTTTCATCTCCTCCCACCTGGTCTGGTACAAATAGCTGCTCTGGAGACTCCCGTGGGGCCAGTTCTCCAGGCAGCGGGCGGGATGGGAGCCTGGTCGCTGGCTTCTCGCCATGCTTAAGAAACGCGGGCACGCTGCTCTCCTGCTCACACTAGTCCACTGGCTCCCTTCGGTTAGAAATCAGCCTGGGTGGACTTGCCGCAGTCTGTTCCAAGGACCTCCTGCCTCCTCCATCCCTCTGTGCATCCCTATTTATCACCTGGTGTGTCTCAGTCTAGGAGAGCTCATCTGCACTGCAGTGCCATGGGGAGCAGCCCGCCGCTTCGCACCTCCTGTAGCCTAGCGCAGCGTTGCAGAAAGCTCACCTAGTGAGCAGGAGCACCGTGGCGAAGCAATCGGTGGGTCCTTGGGGTTCCTGGGGCCACTTGTAAGTGGGCAGAGGGGACGTGGGAAAGGCAAGCCTGGAGGCTGAAATCCAGTACCCAGCACTTCTGCTGGGAAGTGTTCAGTAAGCTGCAATCTGAGAAGGGCTGAAATCCCTTGCAGAGGTGGGTGAATTCAACAAAGGAGGCATTGAGTTCATGTTTATTCCTTTCTCCCCCACTTTTTTTTTTTCCCCCTCTGAAAGCTTTTGAATGTGGGCAGCTCACAGCGACTTCAGAGCCCCTTTGTTTCTCCAGACCTGTGGAAACCTTTCTCTGGCACGTCAGGCTTTGCTGGGAACAGTGGGCTGCCTACAGCAAACCCAGCAGCAGCGCTGTACTGTGCAACATCAGAGCATGCAGGCGTCTCTAGATCTTATTTGCTTCTTGCAGAGGAGCTGGATGCCGGCAAGCAAAAGGGTCTTCCCCATTGCTGCCCCACTGCTGGAGAAGGGGCTGCAGGATATATATATATATATATA